>SJYO01037955.1:26541590-26612255 GCA_006410555.1 Capra ibex
TAGAGGAAGTCTTACCTGACCAACCTAGAGGAACGTCAGGTTCCCTGAGAGTTCTCAGAAGAGGTTGTGGTGTCAAGTTTTCGTAGTTAAGAAGCCGCGAGTCGGAAGAAGTGTCAGGTTGAGAGTGTTGGTATGTACTGATGACCTTTTTGGTATCGGAACTGATCTGCCTGGAATCAGCCGTTTCATCAGAGACGAAAACTTATATGATAGATCCAACCAGTATTGAAAAGAAGGTTCCTCATTCGCAGAAAATTAAAGTACCGACGTCAGTAGTAGACGTCACTAAAACCTCGGGGGGTTTTATTACAGACTGTGACAAAGGTGACAAAGGGGTAGATAAAGGGTCCTTCACTACCCTGGTCTCCGGTACGAGAAGTAAAAGACTTACAACTCGAAATTCGGTTGAAAAAGTGAGAGGAGAAAATGAAAGTCGTTCTCCGAAAAATCAAGGAGAAGTGAAAGACGGTATTCCCACCACAGCAGACGTATAGACTCCAATAACTATAAAGGGGGTCGTTAAAACTAAGGTCGAACACAAAGAAGGTCAGGTCGTAAAGAGTACTACATGAGACGTATATTCAATTTATTCGTGCCACTGTTATATGTCGGAACTGCATGAGGAAAAGCATAAACCTTGGTCTTACCTCCATAAGTTTTGTAATTATTTCTCTTTTTACTACTCTCAGACTTGACTTCACTACTACCTCTCCCACTATATATCTCCTCTTTAATACCCACAAATTAATTGACTTGAATGCATCCTTTATTTCCTTTCACTTTTTAGAGGATCTTATTGAGGTTCCCTTTATTATGACTACGACCGTAGTGATGGATTTACACCTCCCCTTCATACAAAATTACCCCTCTCTACTACCCAGGTAAAAACCTAGAGGAACATCGTTAATAACCCCGAAAGGTCCACCGAGTCAAGATTTCAAAGGAAGACCAATTCTTAGACGGACGATTTCGTCCTTTGCCCGAGTTAGGGAAAGAACCCTTCTATGGGACCTCTTCCTTTACCGTTGGGTGAGGTCAAAAGAACGGACCTCTTAAGGTACCTGTCTCCTTGGACAACCCGATATCAGGTACCCGAGTGTTTTCTTAGTTTGTACTAAATAGATGATTTGTCGATTATCGTTAATCTGTATACTGTACCCTCGAGTCCTGGTTTCACATCCGACCTTTATGACTACACCTTCAGTCATTTACACACCATCCAAATTTAGTACTGGTATTTACTCTAACTGAACTCTGTAATAACTCTTACTCTCCCTTATAAAACTGGAACCACCTGTGGATATAAAATCTCCAACGGTCTAATCTTCTAGAAACGATGCCATTTCCTCCTCTTTGTCGGAGTCTCTATCTTTCTTCCGGTCCTTTCTCTCCAAAACATCTTTAGTACTATCTCTTAGGGTCTATCACGACTTACGACTTCTTTTAAATTCTTTGTCGCTTAAGGATAATTAAACTCTTGGTTCTTCGATGATCGTTGTAACAACTCTTATATTCACATACACTTGACTTTTAACCAAACGACACCCGATACGTACGTTCCTAATATTTATGGTTCCTTATTTTAACCCAATATGTTACGGTTTCTTACAAGTTTGATGGTGTGTTAACGTGAGTAGAGTGGGTGATTGTTTCATTACTTGTTTTAAGAGGGTCGGTCCGAAGTTGTCGTACACTTTGCACTTGAAGGTCTACAAGTTCGACCCTAATCTTTTCAGTCTCCTTGGTCTCTAGTTTACCGGTTGTAGACGACCTAGTAGTTTTTTCGTTCTCTCAAGGTCTTTTTGTAGATGAAGACGAAATAACTACTGTGGTTTCGGAAACTGACACACCTAGTGTTTTTTTGACACCTTTTAAGACTTTCTCTACCCTTATGGTCTGGTGGACTGGACGGAGGACTCTTTAGATATATGTACAGTACTTCGTCGTCAATCTTGATCTGTACCTTGTCGTCTGTCCAAGGTTTAGTCCTTTCCTCATACAGTTACGACGTATCACAGTGGGACGAATAAATTGAATATACGTCTCATGTAGTACTCTTTGTGACCTGACCTACTTCGTGCTCGACGTTAGTTCTAACGACCCTCTTTATAGTTATTGGAGTCTATACGTCTACCGTGGTGGAAATACCGTCTTTCACTTCTTCTTGATTTCTCGGAGAACTACTTTCTCTTCTCACTTTTTCAACCGAATTTTGAGTTGTAAGTCTTTTGATTCTAGTACTGTAGGCCAGGGTAGTGAAGTACCGTTTAACTACCCCTTTGTCACCTTTATCACTCTCTGAATATAAAACCCCCCGAGGTTCTAGTGACGTCTACTACTGACGTCGGTACTTTAATTTTCTGTGAACGAGGAACCTTCTTTTCGAAACTGGTTGGATCTGTCGTATAATTTTTCGTCTCTGTGATGAAACGGTTGTTTCAGTTTTGATACCAAAAAGGTCCTCAGTACACACCTACACTTGTAACCTGATATTTCTTTCGACTCGTAGTTTCTTGACTACGAAAACTTGACACCACAACCTCTTCTGGGAACTCTGAGGGAACCTGACACTCCTCTAGTGTGGTCAAGTAGGATTTTCTTTAGTCAGGACTCATAAGTAACCTTCTTGACACGACTTCCACTTTGAGGTCATGAAACCGGTGGACTACGTTTCTTGACTGAGCAAACTTTTCTGGGACTACGACCCTTTCTAACTCCCGTCCTCCTCTTCCCCTGCTGTCTCCTACTCTACCAACTTACCGTAGTCGTTGAGTTACCTGTACTCAGACTCATTCAAGGTCGTCAACCACTACCTATCCGTCCGGACCGCACGACGTCAGGTACGTCAACGTTTCTCAACCTGAACTGACTCGATGACTTGACTTGACTTATGTAGGTTCCTTCGCCACTGGTACTAAGGAAAATTAAAAAAAATTAAATTATTATGTTCGTTCTATTATAACTATTCTGAAAAGATTTGAAATTTCTTGTTTGTTTTATTCGTCGGTACATGAATCCTTTACATTGTAATTATCTTGTAGTAATTATCGAAACTTCGAAAGGGGAAAGCGACACTGGGGTGAGAGTGAGATGGAAGAGGGGCAGGTCTCCGTCACTTTAAATACAACTATTAAGAAAACAAGTGCCCACAACATAGTAATCACCTATAAGAATACATAAATAAAAGACTCACCGTCGGGACCTGTACACGTCACTTGTTGGACACACTGGCAAGTCCAGTCAGGACTGATGTATAAGAAGTCACAGAAGATAAAAACTTAAAATTAATTGACTTATTTCAGTACGATACATAAAAGAAGACACTACCCGAATTACTGAGTTGAAATTCTACGACTTTAAGAGGTATAACTTAAAATACCAACACCGTACGAATAAAAACACAACGTATCATAGTAAAAAATACCTATCTGAAGTTATCCAATTAGGAGGACAAAAGAAAAAAGTTGTAAATGGAACAAAGAGTGAAAGCCGATAAAGTTTGTTAGGAGGAGGTTTGTATGGAAGAGATACCATATACGATCTTTAACCTTACCACCCCAGTAAAAGTTGAAATCATCCCACAGTTTATAAAAAGGTTCCTTTGACAATGGTGAATGTTAAATCATCCTTAAATAAAAGTCGTTGTGAACTATAACAGTCTGGTTAAAAACGAGTAAACTGTACACATTTTATTAAAAATAATAAGATTAAACGTATAAAGACTGATGTTATTTAAACTGATACAAATTTATATACACGACTAGTCAACATAAAGGAGACGATACTGTACGGAGAAGTCCTCAACAGACAGAAAAAATTACTGAACCTTTGTGTAAAAAGTCAAACATCGAACTGAAAAGAGAAAGAAATGATATAGTAATCTACTTGTTTTAAAGAACTGAAGGTACAGTAGTATAAACACAAAACGAGTAAAAATTTTTAGACCAAATCAAATTCTCCGTAAAGAGTTGGGACTAGAATGTCTACATAATAATAAGTTGTAAAATAATAATAATAATAAAAATGTAAAGTCAGAAATTAAGGAGACCTTAAAAAACAGATGTCACACGCTATACCCAGGTAAAAGTACAAAAGGGGACACTGATTATTTAGATAATCAGGGGACACTGATTATTTAGTTATTATTTATCGACATAAAGACCCAAAGGACTCTGGTTGCAACTCCGAAAGGACATTATTGACGGAAAGACCCAAAGGACTTACGTTGGAAGGACGGTGAACAAAGGACGTAATTTTGTGAAACAAGAGATTTATGGATCCGACTTGAGACTGATAATGTCATAATAACACCCTCATCGATTCACGTCCGTCATTAGATCTATTAAGACTAAAATAAAAAGATGGTTTGCTCATCTTTTCTGTCGACCCCTAACATGTCTTTCGATACGTTTTTAAGTTCCTTTCTACCTTGTAATTCTAAATGTCTTACTCATAAATCTTATTACGTGGTACCGTAAATTCAATCTGTCCTCCCACCATATATAAATGTACAAGTGTGTACTCGTGTGTGTACATACATGTATCTCCGTTAGGAGTTGTAAGAGGGCAAACTAAAAACATGTAATAGACCGTTTATAATTATAGGAGGTTAACGGAAACCATGTTACTTAAACTTGAAGTTAGTAGTGTTTTCTCTTCCTTAAAATTGGAGATCAAGTTTTTTTTACCGACTGTTTCTAAAATCTTAAATGTCATGAACCTATGGAGGTGCCCCCAACGTTTCTCAGCCTGTACTGACTTGCAGACTCGTGTCTCTCAATATACCCGTTGATATAAAGTAAGTTCGTGAATTTATAAGTCTATAACTCAAATAATCCTTTATAGTAGTACAGATGTCACAACACACTTCTCTTCCCATTTTAAAAATACTGATACTGAAATTACAATAAGTTGTGGTAATCTTTATTTTGGTGAGTACAGTTAAGGAGGTTGTTGTACCTAATCTATCCCCAGTTACTGGGTCCACCAGACTAGGATCCTCGTAGAGAAAAAGTCTAATCTCCTATTCGTATAGGTAACTTTAGTCCAACAAATCCATTTTCAGTGCACACACATATACACACACAATCAGCGAGTCAGTACAGGTTGAGAAACGTTGGGATACCTGATTTCAATAGGTCCGAGGAGACAGATACCCTAAGAGGTCCGTTCTTATGACCTCAGTCGAACGGTAAAGGAAGAACTCCTTTAGATTAGAAGAGTTGGTCCCTAGCTTGAACCTAGAGAGCTTAACTTCCGTCTAAAAAATGACAGACTCGGTGGTCCCTTCGGACTACGAAGATGATATAAATCGAAAAGATGGAACCCTTTCAGTGAATTGTAAACATACAGGAGAAGTAAGTAGAAAGTCAAGTCAAGTCAAGTCAGCGAGTCAGCACAGGCTGAGAAACGTTGGGGTACTTAGCGTCGTGTGGTCCGGAGGGACAGGTAGTGATAGAGAGCCTCAAGTGAGTCTGAGTGTAGGTAGCTCAGGCACTACGGTAGGTCGGTAGAGTAGGAACCAGTAGGGGAAGAGGAGGACGGGGGTTAGAGAGGGTCGTAGTGTCAGAAAAGGTTACTGAGTTGAGAAGCGTACTCCGCAGGTTTCATGACCTCGAAGTCGAAATCGTAGTAAGGAAGGTTTCTTTAGGGTCCCAAATAGAGGAAGTCTTACCTGACTAACCTAGAGGAACGTCAGGTTCCCTGGGAGTTCTCAGAAGTTGTAATGTCAAGTTTGCGTAGTTAAGAAACCACGAGTCGGGAGAAGTGTCAGGTTGTGAGTGTAAGTATGTACTTACCTTTTTTATTGTATAAATGGACTAGTCCGACAACGATACGAATTTGCCCTACTATGATGAAGTGTCACGAACCATCTCACTGTCCACGTAACAGTTACAGGTTATTTAAAATAGACAATGATACTAATAGATCACCCGAAGGGTCCACCACGATCACCATTTCTTAACGGGACGGTTACGTCCTGTGTATTCCCTACTCCAAAGCTAAGGACCCACCCCTTCTAGTCGACCTCCTCCCTTACCGTTGGGTGAGATCATAAGAACGGACCTTCAGGGTACCTGTCTTCTCGGACTCCCGATAGTAGATACCACAACGTCAATCTTGTGAGAAACCGTAACGGAAAGAAACTCTATCCTTACTTTTGACTGGAAAAGGTAAGGACACCGGTGACGACTCAAAAGGTTTAAACGACCGTATAACTTAACGTCGTGAAAGTGTCGTAGTAGAAAGTCCTAAACTTTATCGAGGTGACCTTAGGGTAGTGGAGGTGATCGAAACAAGCATCACTACGAAAGATTCCGGGTGAACTGAAGTGTAAGGTCCTATAGACCGAGATCCACTCACCAGTGTGGTAGCACTAATAGAACCAACACTTCAAGAGAAAACATGTCAAGAAGACACATAAGAACGGTGGAGAAGAATTATAGAAGACGAAGACAATCCAGGTGTGGTAAAGACAGGAAATAACTTGGGTAGAAACGTACTTTACAAGGGAACCATAGAGATTAAAAGAACTTCTCTAGAGATCAGAAAACGTAAGATAACAAAAGGAGATAAAGAAACGTGACTAGTGACTCCTTCCTAAATAGATAGAAACGATAAGAAACCTTGAGACGTAAGTTTACCTATATAGAAAGGAAAAGAGGAAACGAAAAGTGAAGAGAAGAAGAGTGTCGATAAAAATTCCGGAGGAGTCTGTCGGCAAAACGAAAAAACGAAAAGCAAAAGAACCCCTACCAGAACTAGGGACAGAGGACATGTCACAGTACTTGTAGGCAGGTATCAAGTAGTCCGTGAGACATTGAGTTTTAAGAGGTTCGGTCCGAAGTTGTCATACACTTAACACTTAAAGGTCTACAAGTTCGACCAAAATCTTTTCCGTCTCCTTGGTCTCTAGTTTAACGGTTGTAGACGACCTAGTAGCTTTTGTGTTCTCTTAAGGTCGTTTTGCAGATAAGGACGAAATAACTGATACGCTTTGGAAAACTGACACACCTAGTGATGTTTGACACCTTTTAAGAATTTACTACCCTTATGGTCTGGTAGACTGGACGGAGAACTCTTTAGACATACCTCCAGTCCTTCGTTGTCAATCTTGACCTGTACCTTGTTGTCTGACCAAGGTTCAGTCCTTTCCTCATACAGTTGCGACATATAACAGTGGGACGAATAAATTGAATATACGTCTCTTGTAGTACTCTTTGAGACCCGACTTACTACGTGTTCGACCTTAGTTCTAACGGCCCTCTTTATAGTTATTGGAGTCTATACGTCTATTGTGGTGGGAATACCGTCTTTCGTTTCTTTTTGATTTGTCGGAGAACTACTTTCACTTTCTCCTCTTACTTTTTCAACCGAATTTCGACTTATAAGTCTTTTGATTCTAGTACTGTAGGCCAGGGTAGTGAAGTACCGTTTATCTACACCTTTGTCACCGTCTGAAACGAAATGCCCCGAGGTTTTAGTGACTTCTACCACTGACGTCGGTACTTTAATTTCCTGTGAATGAGGAACCTTCCTTTCAATACTGGGTGGATCTGTCGTATAATTTTTCGTCTCTGTAATGAAACGGTTGTTTCCAAGTAGATCACTTCCAATACCGAAAAGGTCACCAGTACATACCTACACTCTCAACCTGATATTTCTTTCGACTCGTGACTTCTTAACCACGAAAACTTGACACCACAATCTCTTCTGAGAACTCTCAGGAAACCTGACGTTCCTCTAGTTTGGTCCTTTAGTCAGGAGTTATAAGTAACCTTCCTGACTACAACTTCGACTTTGAGGTTATGAAACCGGTGGACTACGAGTCTCGACTGAGTAAACCTTTCTGGGACTACGACCCTTTCTAACTTCCACCCTCCTCTTCCCCTGTTGTCTCCTACTCTACCAACCACCGTAGTGGTTGAACTACCCGCACTCAAACACATTTGAGGTGCTCAACCACTACCTGTCCCTCCGGACCGTACGACGTCAAGTACCCCAACATTTCTCAGCCTATGTTGACTTGTTGATTCGACTCGAGTTGACTATAATCACCATCCCTATTCTTCCTACATTAAGTGTTTAGGATTATTCTAATTTTGTGATAAAAGGGACTCGGTTGAAAATGGGGAGGGGGTGTGGGAGACAGTGAGTCGTTAAAGATAAATTGTAAACACCCTTCGAAAATGAATATTGTGAGGTTGTATATGGTGAATCATTATCTTATGGGACATACCGTCACTATTGCGAAGTATCAGGAGTTTGATCGTCATAGTCGTTACGGACCCTTGAACACTCTTTATATTTAAACCCCCAGAGTGAGGTCCAGATGATTTAGTCTTTGAGACCCACACCATGGGTCGGTAGGTATAAAATCGTTTAGAAGAACCAGTAAGACTACGTACGATCACAAACTTTTGGTGACAAGATCTCATAGTAAGACCCAGTACCGACTTTTTTATTAACTGGGGAGTACCATGTTTACCTCTCTAAAAATTGAGTGCCCGATGAATTGATCACACCCGTCTCAATTCTCTCGTATGATCCCTGGTCGTTGTCGTTTGTCTGTGCGGATGGAGTTCAACGTTTCCCCGGTTCCCTCTTTCACGTAATGGACTCGGGTCTCTCTGGACAGAGGACTTCCTCCTTAGCGGACTACCATGGACAATTTTACCCTGTAGGTCCATATTTTGTCACCCCTGTGGCTCTTCTTTATGGAGTCGAAGAGAAAGAAGTACGGGAAATAGGTTTGGGTTCACCTTTGATTGATCAGTCCCTCGGGTCCCCTCCGTCAGAAGCCCCGAGTCGAAGGGTCTCGTACTTCACGCCGTCTCTTATCTAAACCTTCGACCCACGTCTACCTCTCATTTATCACGTATAGTACACCTCTGACTAGATTCTCCTTTTGTCTTCACCCTCGACTCACGTAGTATTTACATCCGACTTTACCCCTTCTCTTTAGTCTCAAGAGGATATGACTCTTGACCTTATTATCAAAACAACTCGTTTATAACAATTCACATATAGAACACGACCTGTGACTCGATGGGACCCATGACTCCTAAGTAAACACTTGTTTTGATCATTCCGACAAAAAGAGGACTTCGAATTTACGTCAGGCTCTCTCTATCTTTTATTTGTTTATACATTATCAGTGTACGACCTATTCATGAGACATCCTATCATATCATCCCATTCTCCTGTCTCACTACCACCTCCGACTAGAAAATACCTTCGACTAGTCCTTCCTGAACCAACTATTCCCTGTCAACTTGTCTTTTGACCTCCCTTAGTTCCTCACTTGGTACTTCTATGGACTCCTGTCCCTCAAGGTCAGTCTTGTCGTTGACATTTTCAAAAGTCCACTTCTCCTCTCCCTCCTTCTTTCCTTCCTTGTCCTCTATCTCCCTCCACTCTGACTCTATAATTATTGTAGTTTCCCTTGTCCTCCAAAAGGTGACATAAATATAGAAGTATTACTTTAACAGAATAAATGTACCCTTTCTAGGTTCCTCTCCTTAAGTCCCTACACCATAGGTCCCCATTTGGGACTCTAAAAGAAATTTCTTTATTTTAAAAATAATTAAGGTGAATGTCTCGTTATATTTAAGTGATGCACGAAGGGTCCACCACGATCACCATTTCTTGGGCTGTCCAAACTAAGGACCTAACCTTCTAGGGGACCTCCTCTTACTCTGTTGGGTGAGGTCATAAGAACAGACCTCTTAGGGTACCTGTCTCCTCGGACCGTCCGACGTCAGGTGTCCCAGAGTGTCTCAGTCTGTAACTTCACTGAATCGTACGTACCCATTCAAATGATGTATTCTAGACCTTGTAAATCTTTACTATTCTACAAAGTAAAAACAAACAAAAAACAAAGAATAAAAACCTTTCCAATTGTACGGGGTGGGTCATTCAGGTTACTGGAAAGTATTGAACTCCCATAAAAGATTAAATTTATTTGAATTTTTAAAAATCTTATCAAATTTTAAATGTCTTGACAACGTTTCTACAATATCTTAGGATAAAGGTATATGGGAAGTTGGTTAAAGAGGACTAAAAACGTAAAATATACCGGTGTCATATATATAGTGTTGATTCTTTGGTAATCATGTATTGATCTCTGGTCAGAAATAAACCTAAAGAGACCAAAATGTTTTATGGGAGAAAAACAAGGTTCTAGGGCAGGTCCTATAGTGCAATGTAAATCAACAGGACAGAGGAATCGGAAGGGATCAGACACCATCGAAGGGTCTAAAAGGAACAAAGACTACTGGACTGGTCAAAACTCTTCATTCCCAGTCAAAAACCTTTGACGGAGATTGTAACACAAACAAACTATAAAAGAAGTACCAATCTGACCCCAATATCCAAAACTCCTTCTTCTGGTGTGTCCATTTTACGTAAGAGGCAATTTAATATAGTTCTTATGTACGACAGTTGTACTTAATACACAGACACTAGAATCCATTAAATTGTTAATTTTTAGATGTATCACTTATTCCTGGTGTCTTTATAAACCTTCACTTTCCTCTTTAGCCTATAAAAACGTCATTTTGTTTTCCCGTATAAAGACATCAAACATGTGTATGGTTGTGTGTGTGTCTGAAAAATATTTTCTCATTTTTGACTGGTGTTCTACAGTGACAATTGAAAACATACCCGTTCTTCCCACGGAACTTCTTGTGAATTCTCAAACGTCCCGCATACACCAATTTTAAATAATAAATTTTTTGAAACTGTTATTCATTGGTGGGGGGGGGGGAAGTTTACAAAGTCGAAACGTTTTGGTGGTCTTACAAAACTCAAACCTACAATTAAAAAAGGAACTCAAAACGTTTGATAAAAGGGATCTTAAGTGTGGGTTCAGATAAATAAACCTTTACATTAAATTTCGTTATAAAAAAAAAATTACTTCAACTTACGAGACAAGAATTTATCTTTTGTTTAGGTGACCTTAGTGAGACTAAAATATAATAAAAAATTGGTCATTGTTATCGAAATAAACTTGATTACTTGTAAAGGAGATCTTTTCTAAATTATCTTCTACTTTTTTCATGTAGTATGTTCTACGAAATACACTAATTTTGACCAAGGTAAGAGTTTGTTATCAAATCTTTACCTTCATAATTTAATCATAGAGAACAAAAAATGATGTACTAAATTTTGTAATGAGACGTCCACTTCATCTTTCTTTAGATAAAAGTTGGGTGATAAAAGGTCACATCGATGTAAATTTGGAAGGACTTACATTGTCAAAACTAAAGGTTTCGTCTGGAGTATTGAGATTGAAACAATACCAAAACGACAAAAATTTCAAAAATAACCTCATATCGACTAAGTGTTACAACATAATCAAAGTCCACATATCGTTTCACTTAGTCAATATGTATCGGTACGTAGGTGGGAAAAAATCTGAAAAGGGGTATATCCGGTAACGTCTCACGACCCATCTCAAGAGATACGATATGTCACGGGAGTACAAGTACCAGCAAACGAGTGAGCACAGACTGAGAAACGCTGGGGTACTTGACATCGGGAGGTCCGTTCTTTTGACCTCACCCGTTGGTAAGGGAAGACGTCCTCTAGAAGGACTGAGTCCCTAGTTTAAGTTTAGAGGACGTAATATCGTCTAAGAAATGGCAGACTTGGTGGTCCTTTCGGACACGATATGTCATCCAGGAATAATAAATAAAATATATCTCATCACACATATACAGTTAGGGTCAGAGGGTTAAATAGGGAGGTATATCGGGAAATGAATGGAAAACAAAAAGAAGACGGAGACTTCCCTGGAAAGTAAAAAAATGAGGTAAGAAGTGTTTAAGTGTAATACCATCGGAGAGGGTGACAGTATCTCATTATTACTGATCTTTCATGAAGGATCAACTTGGTCCATATATGAAGAGGTTCAAAAATGGGTAACTAGGATCAAGACAGGAACCTTTGGATCGCCTGGACAAAAGAGGACGAGAATGCATCGTCGGAAAGTCTATGAACCACTGGTAACAGTAAATTGAGAGGTTCGAAGAGAGAATAAGAGGATTCGAGTAGGTCTGAAAGACTGGTAAAATTACAATCACGATGAAAATCCAGGGATAGTAGAGCGATGAGAGGGGACCATAATGTCTGAATGTTTCAGGAGGATTTTACACCCCACACACACACACACACACACACACACAATGAAGTCAACACAGACTGAGAAACGTTGGGATACCTGACATCGGACGGTCCGAGTAGACAGGTGCCCTAAGAAGTCCGTTTTTATGACCTCACCCGACGGTGAAGGAGGAGGTCCCCTAGAACGGTTGGATCCGTATTTTAGGCCTAGGGAATCAGAGGACATAGCCGTCCGTCAAGAAATAGTGATCACGGTGGACCCTTCGGAATTTTACACTACGGTCTTGATTTTCAAATATATAGTCTGTACAACCTCTTCGTCTCTCATGTAGTCCTGTAACTAAAAGTTTTAAATAAAACCATCGAAGTACTGTAATGAGTGAAATAATTAGTTGGGAAACATCTGAGAGATAATTACTTTATAACGGTGAATCCAAGGATGCCAAGACCACTCACTCCCCACACACACACACAGAGGACAGGTGGACAGGTAGGAAAGGAGTTGGAATGAGGAAGACTGTAAATCCAATACAGACTAATTCGTTCTCTTTCCTCAGATGGGAAGGATGAAGTAAAGAAGAAAATTATTGTGTCCGGTTCTACACATACAAACTCTATACTGGTATATATTTATATAGGTTACTTAAGAATAAGTACACCTTAGATGAACATACTAATAGTTGTCGTGTCTTGCTACCTTTCAGTATAAAAGACCCTACCTAAAGAACATTATTACGTCGGTTCCGTCTGGTAGATGTGACCTAAACTTTGGGATTTACAAACTTAATAGTAGGTCTGAATTTTGAGTGTTGGATTCAATTGGATACTTAAGTGTTTGAGAAAACCCGATATAGTGGATTAGAACTTACCGATAACTCCTTGTCTTTTGTTACCTTATCTTTATATTATTTACCGAATCTTACATTTTTATTCTTTGACTACATGACCAAAGTAGACAACCTGTCTACCTGAGGGTGAATGATGAATACTATAAGACCCGTAGAGTGTATAAACCAATGGTCACAATGACATTCCCAATTAACTCTACCCCATATATCCGAGAGTCGTATCGTGGACCAGGTGTTCTGTGTGAGTCATTTTATATCGATAATACTAATTATTGTTTGTCAAGAGTTTATTCACACATGAAAGACACATGTATATTAACTGTATATAAATTTCTTCACACAACTACCTAAATGTCACTATATTCTTATGGACCGGGGAAGACACTAGATATCAGTCACGAATACTTTTTTGACAGTTTTAAGTCTCTTATCCGAGTACACTACCTTGTCTTGATAGGGTGTGTCTTAATTGAAGATTGTCTTCGAAGTAGTCGTCAGATTGGTCGATTGGAAGGAGGACAGAAATCACACCGGTACTATCACAAGTCGAGACCGAACAAACCGGTGGTTTGAAATGAGACGTATTCTAATACTCCCTCATTCCCCGGTTCAGTGGAAAATAAAGAGAGGAGTGATATAGAACTGTGATTAAGACCTAACAGAAAAATTAAACCACCTCCTTTTAGTTTTGGAGGTATATTATATCGTATAGAATAAGGGAATTATAAAATCTTTACCAATACAACTTTAGTCCCAGAGACATAAACAAGGAAATTTACTCCTGTCAAACCCCCAAAAGTTTTCCGAAAGTGGTAATCGAGTAAGGTAGGGTACCCCCGTAAATTCATCGGTCGAGTCAAGTCGTCCTTCAGTCTACTCTTTAAAGAGTTATGAGACAATATTTGATTTCTAAAAGAGTGAAAAGAGGGTACAGGTTATAGGTGTCAATGGTTAGAAAGGTGTTTTGGACAGTAGTCCCGAACTCAGAGTGAGACAAAACGGGGTCGTGTTAAACCGAAATCGTGTTACTACTAAAAGAGAAGTAACTATTAAATCACTAAACAAGGGACACTAGACACAGTTTACTAATATGATTTAACAGTAGTAATGATGATACAGTAGTTATAATTATCTGTACGATAATAGTAAATACGTATAAAACTTACTAGTCCGTTTGTCTAACTGGATATAAGTGAGTTTTCGAGATACTGTGATCGTTTGAATTTAATTCGTTAAAGTCTTTTTAAATACCTGAGAACACCGTCGAATTGACTGCATTCAAAATATAAGTGTTTATAAAACAGTATAATAAATATGTTTGTAAGTCTGGTCTCACGACAAAATCTGTAAACGTTCTAGATATCCTAAAAGAGAGGAAGGAAAACTCGAATGAGAAATTTTTCGTTATTATTGTTTTTTTTTTGGAAATAAAACAACATATATTTTGGTCTTGTAAAAAATGTATCTATTAGACCTGGAGTTTCTATACCAGAATTGAATCCTTTAGAGTTTGAGTTTAAGTATCAGGATAAAAGACTAGACTCCTGTGAAAAAAGAGAATTAAAAAGGGAAATTACCACATACATAATCGTCATTATGAATCTCACGTGAATATTCATTGTTCGTGTTAGAATAATTCCAAAGACATTAAATTAAAGTTACTATAACTAATATAGACTTCCTGTGTAATAAGAACTAAAAAGACTATGCGTCCTGACTTGTTTTTAGTGATATTTGGGGGTGAGAGACCCGAAAAGGGAGTCTCCTATCAATTCCAGTCTCTACTACGTATAAGGTCCTATAACAGTCTTTCCCCTCCCTTTCCAGGAAAGTTTGACAGGGGAAGTAAACAGAAAAAGTATAGAACCTCGACAACCCCCTTGATAATCGGTTGTTTTGACGACCGAGATTGGTACGTATAGAAGAGGGACCTCGAGTCGTATCGGACCCGTACCCCTGTCTTAGAGACACCCCCGACCACCTTCAAGTGGTGAGTTGTCACACCAGTATCTAGTATGTACAAGGTCCTTTTGTGGTGTCTCGGGACCTGGGTAGGTAATCTACCGGAGTCTGAGAGTTAGCCAGGAGGACCTGTATTACTTTATTATGTCTAAGATTTTGTGCTACGGAGACGTTGGGTTACTTAGTGATTTGTTAAATGTAATATTCCAATGAGTCAAAAATTTGAACTAGTTGTTCATGTATCAGATACATTTTTACATTCGTCATCCGATACTGCTACGGTCGTCGACCAGTGACTGGAACAGAAAACAATTGCGGGGAGTCACTTGTGTCTCTGTTTACATCAAAATCAGGGGACGGGTAAGGTCAGGGAGACGGTGTTTGAGTGGAAATTGGTCGTGAATTAAGAGATAGTTTTATAAAAAGGTCCTACACTTTTCTTGGTTGAAGGTCCGTTCTCTCTTTTTCTCTTACTGACTAAGATCAATTACTGAAGGTCTATTCTTAAACGAATAAAAGGATTACCGGATGACTCAAGACGATTCGATAGTACAGTGTTTGTCTTTCTATTGAAATTACCCTCTTGACAGATTCCTAGGGTCCCGTATCGGTGTCGTGGAAACAGATGTATTTTATAAAAAAAAATTATTTATTTGTTTCCCCTCGACGTTTGTTCATCTTCGATTCTTATTATATTGATTCATAAGTTACTTTGATAAAAGTGTTGTATGTTTTAGATGTTTTCTGATTTGTGGATATAAAAGCCAGGTAACATTTTTCTTTTTTTCAAGAATAAATTCTCTATCACACCTCTTTCTCCACTCACATTACTTTTAAAAACAAGTGAACGTCCGTGCTAGCTCTTAAGGTCGGATCCCAACAAAGTAAGTCGGAAGGGAAACGACGAAAAGACGGTATTAATAGACTCCATGTAGAGAGTCTCATCGGTGATTATACTTTGGGGACGATTTGTTTTACATTTGTGATTTGTTTGTCATTACTACCAGAAATCAAGTGGTGTCTCCAGACTGGTGTAATTTGTACTTACTCATCCACCAAAATTCTTATGACAGTTTATTGTCTTTTATTAGACAACGACTTTTATTGTAACTTATCACTTTTTTCTCTAGGGGTTTAATAGAGTAGGAGTATTATTATTTAATTTATTCCATTCTATAATTATTTTTGTATTATTGTCTGGTTCCGATAGTAAGTTCCTTTTGTAAAGCCATACGAAATAATATTAATTGTCAATATTTCTCCTTTTTCGTTTTTTAACCCTCCTTAACACCAATGTTAAAAGTCTTGACGGGAACGTACCTCCCATATAAAGGACGGAGATCCCTTCGTAAATGAAAAGTGAAGTAAAAATAGTTAGATATTTACTATGAGTCCCTCTTTTTTTCTTCATTTATACAGAAATGAAATTTCTCTATAAACCAAATTACAAATATCTCACTAAAGCAACAAATATTTAAATTTTTCATAATAATGTCGTAAACACCGTAAATTTGGATATTAATTTCACTGGTTTATAAAAGGTATTGAGGGGGAATATAAGTCAGGAAATATTAAAAAAACGTTCAAGTATCATACTTCGATTTTGAAAGGTACAAAATATGTAATTATTTATATATAACAGACATTAGTGTGTAATAAGTTTTTTCTGACTTATGGTCATTAAACAGAACCTATTAAACTCAATGACTACAAAGATCTATTTCGTTTTCTTAAGATATAAAGTAAAAGTTGATCTCGAATTTTAGTTTACATCGTAAGTCCCTTGGTTTACTTCAATATATTTCAACTTTTTATTATATTATTACTAACTTATCTAAATTTTGGTACCAGAGTTGTACAAGACAACGTTTAAAATGGAATCTTTGCATGAGAACTAAAAACCTGGTCAAGGAGAAGTAACTTTCGATCTTATATTATTAATTAAACTATAAATCTTTTTCCGACGTAAAGATCCTGGTCCCATCTAAGGTTTTAAAAGGTAATATGAAAAATTTTAACAAATTCTCTTTGTCTTTAATACACCTGAAAACTCTTCTTAATATGAGAGTATTTATATACGACGTTGTTTTAAGTTAGTATCTAATACTGTAGAATCAAAGACGAGAAGTTGTGAACCGGTTACTTATCATACTCCGTTTCCCATGTCCTACTCCCACCTCTCCTCTTTCTTCTTGAGAGTTATTAGATAAAAAAAAAATTAGGTCATTGGTCTTTCACGGTAACCGATGACTAGGAGATATAATGTTTACTTTCCTTTGTTCGACTACACCTGGGCCAAAACAAAAAAAAATTATGTATATTGTGAGTCTCCAAACCATTTCCATCACCGTATAAAACGTGTGGATTTGACTCTTGTGTCTAGTAAGTAGTATGTAAAGAACTCTTGTAAACAACAGGGTGACCTAGTCCGGTTGTTTCACGGGTTTCTTAATCTATCTCTCAACAAAGTCTCTCAACTCCCTTTGTCTTTCGTTATAGTTATGTGTCACTACGACTACTTCCAATGGAGCTTATAATTAAGTGTTGCAAAACCTTAACGATCCCCTCTTTCACAAGAACGGACCTCTTAGGGTCCCTGCCCCCTCGGACCACCCGACGGCAGATACCCCAGCGTATCTTAACCTGTGTTGACTTCCCTGAATCGTGGTCGTCGTCGTCGTCCCCTCTTTCAATGTCACGAGATTTTTTAACCGCTCCGGTCAAATCTCTTACGATTCGATCGAGTTTCGAAAAGGAGTTTGAAATTGAGACGGAAGGTCAGATGTTTTCGAAATCATAAATTACAATAGGGTATAGAGCGTTACTTCAAGTACCTGACCGTTGTAACCGTAAATGACCTTCGAACAAGTACATTTTTAAACCCCCCGAGGTTAGGTCTGGATGACACATTCTTAGACGTAAAACTTCTCTAACAATCCACTAAGTATACGTATAACCTTAAACTCTCCGTAATAGGATCTAAGACAGAAGAATTATTAACAGTTTGGGTCGATTTTCGTCTTCGACCTAAAGGGAAATACAAACTTGAAACCTTTCTATGTTGGAGTTTCTCGTTGAGGCCGTAACACCACATAAATTAATCTCTTTTACCCGGGTTCTATTGGAAACTGAGATCAAGGGGTACCACACGTACATTTACCTTAGTCAAGTGTTCGAGGACAAACGTAAAATTTCACTATTATCCATCGGACCTCTAGACTTCTGTGTACATTAACTCTGACCCTTTCAAGGGAAAACTGGTTTCTGACACTCTACTAGTACCCGGTATCGTCGTCTACGATGTCTGCTTTACCTTACCATGTAGTGATCCACTCTGATCTTTCTTAACTCTCCCATCGAGTACTTTGTCTCCGGGGAGAATAGGGTGAGAATATTAAAAAAAAAAAAGAAAATTAAGAGTGTAACTTCCGTCCACCTCTTCCCCTGCTGTCTCTTGTTCTACTAACCTACCGTAGTGGTTGAGTCACCTGGACTGAAACTCGTTCGAGACCCTCTACCACTTCCTGTCCCTTCGGACCACACGACGTCAGGTACCCCAGCGTTTCTCAGTCTGTACTGACACACTGACTTGTTGTTTATAGACGATTTCACTCCACTCTCTCTTTCCACTACCCCTTTATCCTTTTTATCCCATCGACCTCTCGGAAACTAAATGGATCGATAGGACTTTCTCTGATTCAAGATTTGACCTTTTTAGATCCAACGAAATGTCCGGACTCAAACATTTAAAATAACAAAAACAAACAAACAAACAAAAAAGTAGATAATTGTATAAACCCCGTTTTTATTTTTTTTTTAATAATGAAGTATCTTTTATTTAACGTGAAACCGTGTAGATTGTATTATAATTTTTAAATTTCGTGTTATATTTATACTTGATAGAAACGAATCTTAGGAAATCACCGAAGAATACTGAAGATTTAAAAGTTAACCGTACATAGTAAAGTAAACCAAGAACCGATGTCGAGATCGTAGTAAAAGACTTTGGTCGTTACCTCAAACCCCTTTTTTGTAATTCCTTTATTTTCTTTTAAAGGTACGTTCAAGATTAGGTCATCTGGACAAAACCCACATATACAGACGGACAAACAGACTGACACTTTATGTATACTGTAGTCGGGAAATAGTCAATTAAGACTTGTTTTAGTACAACATCAATTTTCGGTAGGGTTTTGACTTACCCTCCTTTTTTATCTTCCGGGTTACATATTGAATGTAGTCTTAGTATATTTGTAACCAATTTTTAAGTTTAGTAACGAGAACGTCGACGGAGGGGGAGTGGGGATGGGAGCGACAGGATAGAGGGGTGGGGTGTGGATAGGGGTGGGGGTGGCGGTCCAAGGGAGTCGGGTCGGGTCAAGGGTCCTCCTTCCTCAAGGACATATTTCTTCTCGTAGACTACGTTTTTACACCGAGACTCTCAAGTCAAGTCAACGAGTCAGCATAGGTTGAGAAACACTGGGGTACCTCACGTCGTGTGGTCCAAAGGGACAGGTAGTGGTTGAGGGCGCCTCGAACGAATTTGAATGCAGGTAGTTCAGGAACTACGGTAGGTTGGTATAGTAGGAGACAGTACGGTAAGAGGAGGATGGAAGTTAGAAAAAGTCGTAGTCCCGGAAAAGGTAACTCAGTCAAGAAGCGTAGTCCATCGGTTTCATAAACTTAAAGTCGAAGTCGTAGTCGGGAAAGTTACTTATAAGTTCTGACTAAAGGAAATCCTACCTGACCAAACTAGAGGAATGTCAGGTTCTCTGAGAGTTCTCAGAAGAGGTTGTGGTGTCAAGTTTTCGTAGTTAAGAAGACACGAGACGAAAGAAACATCAGGTTGAGAGTGTAGGTATGTACTGATGACCTTTTTGGTATCGAAACTGATCTAGCTGGAAACAGGCGTTTCATTATAGAGACGAAAAATTGTACGACAGATCCAACCAGTATCGAAAAAAAGTTTCTCGTTCGTAGACTCTCACTCTCTTATGGTTTCTTTATGTACCCGGTTAAGGTCACTATCATCTTTTCCAAGGGTTTCGAGCCTATGTTATGGACCTGTTTTTCTTCATGGACCACGGAAGATTAGAATGTCAACCAGTCAAGATGAAGAACTAGACCTTTAATTAAACAGAGACTCGACTCTTCCGGAGTAAAAAGAAACAACAGTCACAGTAAGGTGAACCGTCACGGGACTACCCAGTAGATATGGTTCTTATAGTACTTTTTCGGACGAAAGACATACAACGGATCTCAATACTTTCACAGATGTCAGGCATTTCGACGACGGGGATTCCACTCCCATAGGATAAGATGTTTCTCTCTACATCGGGGGAAAGGAACTAAATGAGTAGGGACTCCGAGTTTGTGGTGGAAGAAAGAAGTCCTGGACGTGAAGGATTACAAACTCTGAGAGGAACTCGGGGAGAATTGTCCTTCCAATCACACCTTCTACCGGAGACCACGGAGGGGAAAGAAGAGAAAAGAGATAGTAGAAAGAATAAGGTGGTCTATGAAGAACTAACAGTCAGAGACAGTGAAGGTCACTAATAAAACCAAAGACAAGGAAAAGGTTGACGGATTCCTCTAGTCTTGGGTTTATTAGGGAGGAAGAAGAGTGATGAAAGAAAAAACCTCCCCATCTACCTTCCCTGACTTTGACAGTCCCCTCCGTCCTTTTTCCGTGGAGTTTTTTCTCCTTTGGTGGTTTTTTTAAGTTTAATAACTTTACTTTGACCGAACTATGTACCTTAGTGAATAAGGGTGAATCGACGTACGACAACGTCCGACAAATTCGACCCGAACAAACCTACCAAGATGACCAGTATTGACCTCAGTGAGTACGAAGATTTCGGTCGGTCCAAGTCGTTCCCTACTAAGACGGGGTGTACAAACTATCGGAGGAATACCCGAAGGGACCACCGAGTCTACCATTTCACAGACAGATGTTACGTCCTCTGGACCCAAGCTAGGGACCAAACCCTTCTATGGGACCTCGTCCTTTACCGTTAGGTGAGTTCCTGATAACGGACCTTTTAGGGTACCTGTCTCCTCGGGCCATCCGATGTCCGGTACCCCAGTGTTTCTCAGCCTGTGTTGACTCGCTGAAGTGAAAGAAACAAAGTGAAGTACCCTGGTCTTCCGATCGGATTCACACAGGAGGAACACATACACAAGACTTTACGTCCCGGTAAGTACGATGTCAAATGTTTGAAGAGAATCACAGTGTCAACGATTATGGAGTGACTGATTTCTCGTTATAATTTTTTTTTTTTTTAGACTCATTCAGACGAGATGGTTGATATCCTTTCGTCACTTACAATGTACGGTTTCTCATGTCTAAATGTTAAGTCAATGTACCTATTTCTTACCTGTTCATTAGGTGAGATGGTGTTTAGAAAATTTCTATCGCCTGGGAGGTAGTATTTCTTCAATAACGTCAATCATTGTCAATTCTCTACATTTTAGATCGGATCACCACCACTTAAAGAGGTATTACACTGGAAAAGTGTCTTAGTTCAGGAAAAGTTCCAAAGAAAATCTTTTTGTTAATCGTTAACATTTTAACTAGTGGTTTAATACCCAATTTTAAATGTATAAGTGTTTAAATCAACATAGTGAAAGTACAAGATGTCTCCCCTGTTATTTGATGTTGGGTGTCCGGTTTAGACCAGTCGGAGACTAAAACAGTTATTTCAAAATAACCTTGTGTTGGGGAGAGTAAACGAGTGAAAACAGATACCGATAAAAATTACGATGTTGTCATCTCGACCCATCAACACTGTCTCTAGATTAACGGATGAATAAATGACTTTTCGACTTTTATAAATAATAGAGAGAGAAATGTCTTTTGATCTGTAAATAAAAATAGTATAAAATTCCGTGTACATGTTCAATTAAAGAGAATCTACAGTGACTTCTAGATAAAGGAAAGTTTTTCTTTTTTTTTTCAAAATTATTGATTGTCTTGGTCCTAGACTTACGTGTAGACCGACTGACCTTTCGGTTACGAGAAAGGTTGTGTAATGTGACAAAGATGTCATAAACGAGACAAAACTCGTTACGATGAGTCCTGCTATTCCCTCTCTCTTATCTTACTGGATACATAGTTTCAGTACTAGACTTAGTACACTTTTGAACAAGTCGTAAGTTTGAGAACTTTGTTTTAGAGATACGAACCCTCGACCTGTAGACTTAAAATTGTTTACAATATTCACTAGGAAAGAGTGTGACTGTTGTTTCTTGTGTCCATAATCACCTCCTTTGTCGAACACTAACTACAACCTAAACTCAACTACCTAAACTCCTCTCGACTTTTCGGACTTTATTAAAACCAGAACTTCCCAGGTACCACTTTATCTAGACCCTTTCTATACCTCGTTGGAATAAGGACTGTGTCGACAGAAGTCAAAAAATTCCCATGTTCTCTCCTACCGTTCTCAAGAACTACAATGCACATTTCTTTGCACTTCCAATCACTACCCACACTCGTCGTAACGACGAGTTCTCCAGTATCTGCAGTAAACTTAACTACAAGTATGGTCTCTTTCCCACCACTAAAATTTACAAACGGAACAGTTTCTCTCAGTCCCGATAGGAAACTTCTCCCTTTCCTCAAACCCCGTTGTACGGGTTTACAGAAGTTTGGAGTACAGTTATCTTTTATGATCCTCTTCTACTCTGGTCAGTTACGGTCTCACTTCGGTCCCCGTAGAGAGTGACTATGGAATCAAGGGATAAGGAGGTGGAATGGGGGGCTTCACCCCTCATTCACATATTTTTCCCCTTTTCTACTCGAAAGAAACTCGGTCTTGGACGGTGGAATGAGATTCTCACCTCCTCCGTTCTAAAATCGGACGTCATGGAGTCCCTTCCTCTATTAGGAACTTGACTTAACTGTAAAAAAAAAAAAATTGTTACGTTTCCTTATATAGATCATGACTTTGTTTGTCTTTAGATACGATTATTGCTTCATTAAAGACTCTCTGTTCAGGGGTACCCAGGGAAAGACGTGAAGGAAACTTATCTCCGTGATTGACGGAAACGTTATTGAGAGAAAAGTTCCTGTCGACATATTACTTATCGGAACCTTTTGTCTATATCACAGAAAAAGACTCGTTTTCCGGTCATATTATTTTAATTACAGAAAGAGGTCTCGTTGTCGTTCGTCCAAATGACGGGTACCATTTTCAAAACCCAAGGTAATCGAACCTCAATGAAAGAACATTGTATTAGGCGACATACACGTGCACATTATGCCGGGAGAAGTAGGACACTCTAACTCTACACACGTTGATCGTGTTGTTACGAGTAGGGGACCAGTGTTTGGTAACAACTCTCATTATTGGATAGAAGATCGAGATTAGATTCTCGGAATACGGAAGATGATCACAGTTGTTTTGACACCATCCAATTAAACAGAGTATAAAAAGTCAAAAACTATTCCTTATGTATACAGTCCTTTGCACCCCGAACACGTGACGACCACCCTTACATTTGACCATGTTTGGATACCTTTTGTCATACCTCTGAACAGTTTTAATTTTCTTTCTTGGTGTCATACTAGGTCGTTAAGGTGAAGTTTTATAAATAAACTTCCTTTGTTTTTGTGGTTGATTCTTTGTATATTTAGGATACAACTAACATCGTAATAAGTGTTATCGGTTCTGTCCTTTTGTTGATTCAAGGTAACTGTTTACTCACCTATTTATATATATATATACATAATATATATATAAAGATAACAATTACATATATATTACGTATGTTATATTATATATTATACATATTATATATATTACATATATGATACATTATATATATAATAGGTCGGTATTGTTTATTCCTTTAGGACGGTAAACGTTGTTATACCTACTTTCCGTACTACGGAACTTCCGTAATACGATTCAGTTTATTCAGTCTGTCTCTTGACGTCTATTGTGTACTAGAGTGAGCGTACACTTTGACGTTGTTTGGTTGTTTGTTTTTCTGACTTTAGTATTTATGTCTCTTGTCTAATCACCAACGGTTTCCATCCTCAGTCCCCGCCCATTTTACCCATTTTCACCAGTGCCATGTATGAAGGTCAATACTTTATTCAGTACCCAGATGTTTCAGACAAGAGATACAGACACAGAGATAAAGACGAGATATTGATCCAAAAATCGTAAAAAGATCTATGGTATATAAAAGTAGTTATATACTATAAAGACTGAAGGAAGGGAGGAATATTGTCCGAGATCCAAGTAGGTGGCGTGACCTTGTCTCACCCTTTTCCTCTCCCATCCTACTTAACTCTCTCATCGTAACTTTATATATTTAATGGTGTACATTTTATTTATCGATTATCCTTCACCGATATACTATGTCTCTCGAGTTGGTCCACGGGACACTGTTGAATCTCCCCACCCTCCCTCAAAGTTCTCCCTCCCCTGTATACATATGGATATCGACTGAGTACAACTAAACACCGTCTTTGGTTGTATAAAATTTCGTCAATATAAATTAAGAAGATGTCAGACTACCTGTCCCTCCGGACCGTACGACGCTAAGTACCCCAACGTTTCTCAGTTTGTACTGACTCGTTGACTTGACTTGACTTTCAGACGAGTTTTCAAATTGTAAAGGAAGGAATCATGTAGAGAGAACTTTATAAAATAGTTTCTGCTAAAATTTTTCCATGTAATATGAAAATGGTAAGACGGACTTTTAGTGGAATAGATCTGGTGTCTATATAATTCGGGAAAAAGGCAGAAGGTTAAATATCGGTCATTGGTAGAACGATTAACAAGGTGGTTGTACATTGTGTTTAGAGGAGGTCCAACGTTCTCGTGAGTAGGGATGTGAAGCTAGGGGTGGTTACCATAGGAATGACTGGTCGGGGTTTCGGTGACAGGTACTATAGTTGAAGATCAAACCAATAGATAAAGACGTTTTGTGTGCCAGGGGTTTGAGTTCTAGGAACTGAATTAGTGTGGACGTTTTACGGAAAAAGACATTTTCCATCGTAAGTATTTAAGACCTCTTGTCCTAGATTTATATAAACACCTGATAATATAGTGGGATGGTGTCTCTATGATTTAAAATGTATGATGTAATTTTAATATGTATGATATGGTGTCATAGTAAAAAGAGAGAGGGAACGAACTAATTTCCTCTAACAGTTCAAAACTTGTCGTATTCCCTATTATCGTCTTTGTGTTTCGTCTTTATTTGACACAAAAGACCGGAGTGGACTCTTCGTTATTCTAGGGTCTACACTTTCCTTCTACTACGTAAGTGAAAGAAAGAGAGTTCGGACCGTATCTTTGTTGTCTATACTTCACCAAAACGTTTGTTCCCTTATCTACTGGTTTGTCATTATAGTTACTTACAAGGGGTTCCGGACTGAGACCCCCGCCCCCCCTCGAAATCTTCATTCTTTGTAAGTTCTTACTACTCTTAACTTTAAAATCAGAGTCCCAGTCTTTTCTTCAACATCTTTTAAAATTTTATTGTAAAGAGAGTACAGACCCAAACTCCTATATTCAAATAGAAACGAAAGAGAAAGAGAAATACTCACACACATACACACACTATTTAATAGTAATGAAAGTTCCACATATAATTTTCTGTTATTAAAACTCGGTATTTGAAGAACCTTATTCTCGTATTTTTATGGAAATCTTTTGATACATAGTGGGTGAAATTACTCATAATGAACAATTACTCGTACAGTTAATTCAATGACAACAAAAGTAAGAATATTTATCACTACCCAAATAACTCAGGGTCTTTGTTTACATTCAAAAAAAGGGTGATCTGAAATTCATAGAATTAAGGTATTAAAGAAGAATTCTAATAAGTAGTTTCATAATGTAACTATAAAAGGTACAACAATGAAACCCCGAAGGGTCAACAGCGATCAGCATTTCTTGGACGGACAGTTACGTCCTCTGTATTTTCTGGTACCCAAGGTGGGGACCCAACCCTTCTAGGGGACCTCCTCCCGTTGGGTGAGGTCATAAGAACGGACCTCTTAGGGTACCTGTCTCCTCGGATCGTCAAATATAGGTTCCCCAGCGTTTCTCAGGCTGTGTTGACTTCGTTGAATCGTGCGTGAATCCCCTCTGTATTTATAGAGATATCTAAGAATCAAACTGAATAACGAATAATTCTGAAGATTAGAAATTTGTTGAAGAAAAAGGGACTCTCATTGACTTAATAATTTTTTATCGATACATTAACTAAAGTTCTTCCTACCGGTTCTCAGGAAAGGTCTCTCTTATTGAAGTCAAAGTCTACCAAAGATGTATTTAAAAAGGTAAATTAAAAGTGTTCTTGTAATCTATAGTACCGTCCGTAAAGGTACACGTAGAGTGATTTAATTAAGAAAGTCTTCGAGTACACCTTTAATCTTTATCTGTACTCTTCTTTGGTTTCGTAAGGTTGACAAGTTATTTACCGTCGGTAGCAACGATAATAAACCACGGACACTCTTCACCCCCAGTTTCACTAATACCGAGTGGGGTCTAGGAGACTGAGTATGTTTTAAAGTAGGAGTCCCGGAGTGTCTCTAAGGTTCGATTAAAAAGGGAAGTTTCTTTCCCCAAACTAAATTGTCATCTTGTTGTTATCCTTATTAGGGTGTCTAACATAAGGTGGACGTCCTGGAGTCCTAAAATCCAAGTGGTCAATGAACACCTGTTTTTCACAGACGGTTCAGGGACTAGGAGAGTTGGAGGGTGTGAGAGTTACAAATGGAAATTTTCTCTTTTTTTCTTAGGGAATTTTTTCGAGAATCAGGAGAAGAGAGTTTCCACCCCCCTTTTGTGGAAAACTTTGATCGGACGACAGTTTCAAGTGCGGAACTAAACACTTCGGATCAGAACGTTTTCATGATTTAGTTTCATTTTACCTAAATGTAAACATTTGAAACAAAGGTGAATTACCCTAATCTTTCTGGTGAGTGTAATTTGTTTGTTTTTGTAGTCAAGTCGTCATTCTGTCTTATCATTTAATTGGAATGTGTTCGAGACTTTGACTCCTTCCGAAAGAATAGAGAGGAACGATAAGAAACCTTGAGACGTAAGTTTACCCATATAGAAAGGAAAAGAGGAAAGGAAAATCGAAAAGAAGAAAAGAGTCGATAAACATTCCGGAGGAGTCTGTTGGTAAAACGAAGAAAACGTAAAGAAAAAGAACCCCTACCAGAACTAGTGACGGAGGACATGTTACAGTACTTGAAGGTAGGTATCAAGAAGTCCGTGACACAGATAGTCTAGGTTAGGGACTTAGATGAACAGTGAAGGTGACATCTTAGTAATCTCTAAACTAAATCCAGTACGGACTTATCAGACCATCAAAAGGGATGAAAGAAGTTAAATTCAGACTTAAACCGTTATTCCTCAAGTACTAGACTCGGTGTCAGATAAGGGCCGGAAAAAAAAAACGACTGACATACCTCGAAGAGGTAGTAAAACCATAACTGGTAGACCACTACAGGTACACATTTCAGAAGAGCACAACAACCTTCTCCCACAAACGATACTGGTCACGTAAGAGAACCGTTTTGAGACAATCGGAAAAGGGACGAAGTAAAACATAAAGTTCCGGTTTAAACGGATAATGAGGTTCGTAGAGATCTAAAGGATGAAAACGTAAGGTCAGGGGGTATTACTTTTCCTATAGAAAAAACCCACAATCAAGATCTTCCAGAACATCCAGAAGTATCTTGGTAAGTTGAAGTCGAAGAAGTCGAAATGACTAGTCCCGTATCTGAACCTAATGACACTATAACTTAACTACGAAAACTTGACACCACAACCTCTTCTGAGAACTCTCAGGGAACCTGATGATCCTCTAGGCTGGTGAGATAGGATTTCCTTTAGTTAGGACTTATAAGTAACCTTCCTGACTAAGACTTCGACTTTGAGGTTATGAAACCGGTGGACTATACTTCTTGACTGAGTGATCTTTTCTGGGACTATTACCCTTTCTAACTTCCGTCCTCCTCTTCCCCTACTGTCTCCTACTCTGCCAACCTACCTTAGTGATTGAACTACCTGTACTCAAACTCATTCGGAGGTCTTCAACCACTACCTGTCCCTTTGGACCGTACGACGTCAGGTACCCCAACTTTTCTCAGTCTGTACTGACTCGCTGACTTGACTTGACTGACTTCGAGACTTTGAGTCACACTTCAATCCAGATCTTCAAAATTCCATTAAACTTCTTAGTCTCTGGAGGTCAGGGATACATATTCAAAAGTGTAGATGTGAAATGGACTCGGTGTATACAACAACCTCTTACTCTTCTCGATGTTTCTCTCACTATCTGTCACTTCAACAATCTCCCGTCAATCCAGAAGATTTCTAGAGGTCTACACTTCTGAAGTGTGTACTTCTAAATTTGAGTCTACGCCCGTCGGTGTACTGACAACTTTTAAAAGAGTTATACGTCACTTCTTTACGTGTAAAGGGTCTTATATGTCGTTATTTTTCTTCAAAAGAATTTTGGTAGAATTCATGAGGGTTTATTTAATCGAAACTTATAAAATCCGTTATTCTTGGACTTTTATTAATAAAAATACTGGGTCACAGACTAGTGTACAGATTGTGTAAAACGTTAGAAAATTAATGTAGATAAATGTAAAAAAAATTTAGACAGGGGTTTCTTTGGAGTCACAAGCTAAGTGAAAGACCGGACCCAAGGGTAACCGTAGTCTAAAGATGTACACTTTTAGTTCGTTACCCGTGTTTTAGTTTTGACGTTTCCCATACTATAAATCGCTAAACAAAACAGAAACACCGAAACGGGCAAATTGTAGGGCTGATTTAAACATTTAAGTTCGTTATCGGAGTAAACTTAACTCTCGTTCTTCCTAGTACACCGAACTCGTCGGTGTCCCGTCCACCACTCCCCACCAGCACCCCGTTCATGTCAACTATTTTATCCTTTTCTCCGATATAACAAGGTTTCGGAGTTGGTTTTGTCAAGGTGATTCTATCTTTTTAATAGTGTCTACGACATCCCGTCCTAGTTTTTCCTCTGACCTAAACTCGTGGCACCTATCCATGAACCGGTTTTCTCCGAACCGGCATTTAGTTATCTCGACTTGTTCTTCAATAGACCCGTATTTCAGAACTCCCTAGTCTTTTTTACACTCGACTACGTCTCGTTTCAGAGGCAGAGTGTTTTCGAAAATAGTTTCTTGCCGATACTTTATAGTTCTCCTCAAAATCCACATTGACCACAAGATCGTTTGGATGATTTCCAATATGTTGGTCTACACATAACAGTACGTATGCTTGGTGGTTTGTCAATTAGGAATAAAAAAATGAGACGACAATTGTTCGAGTCAAAACTTTGAGGATAACGAAAGTGTGGGGAGGAATTTTTGGTGTGTCACGTTAGTTATAATAAGTACTTCTTCCGTTTGTCTGGAATACGAATACGAGAGGGTGAGACGAAGGTTTTAAAGTGGGACTGCAAGTGGTAAAGTTCTACTTTTATTACTTAATCGATAATGGACCACATCGTTAATATATAAAAGTTTATTTATACACTTTGACGAAGGAATAAAAGTACGAGTCTAGTGAGAGTGAGAGTCACCGGATCACTCTTAACTACATCGTAAGGTCCGTACCATATAAAGTAAGAGTCACAATCTTATAATCTTTAAACGGTTATCAACGATTGCACATATACCTTGACACAGAGCGACTACACTATATTCATTGAAGTCACTTACGTAATGACTTTTGCAAATGAAAAGTACTAGAAGAGAACCTACAGGATTTAAGGTAACTAACCTGACAGTAACAAGGAGATATTTGAACGTGTGACCGTCTTAAGAAAGGGTCCTGATATTTCTCTTTCGGTCAACTACGTGTATTAAGAATCGGGTTATCGAAAACTTATTCACGGTCCCTTAAAGTTCTTTTGTAGATATAGACGAAGTAACTGATACGATTTCGGAAACTGACACACCTAGTGTTGTTCGACACCTTTTAAGAATTTCTCTGTCCTTATGGTCTAGTGGAAACGACAGAGGACTCTTTGGACGTACGTCTTTTTCTTCGTTACCAATCTTCACTTGTTCCTTGTCACCTGACCAAATTTTGACCCTTTTCTTATGTAGTTCCAACATATAATAGTGGGACGAATAAATTACTTCTCATTTAGTACACTTTTTGGTCCGACCTAGAGTTCGACTTTAGTTCTAACGACCCTCTTTATAGTTGTTAAAGTCTATACGTCCACTATGGTGAATACCGTCTTTCACTTCTCCCTGATATCTCGGAGAACTATTTCCACTTTCTCCTCTCACTTTTCGACAGAATTTTGAGTTGTAAGTTTTTTGACAATAGTCGTAGAACAGGGTAGTGAAGTACCGTTTATCTACCCCCTTTTCACCTTGCTCATTACCTAAATTAAAAGAACCCGAGGTTTAGTGACGCTTGTCATTGGTGTCGCTACTTTAACTTTCTGCAATCGAGGAACCTTCTTTTCGATACTGGTTAGATCTGTCGTATAATTTTTCGTCTCTGTAATGAAACAGCTGTTTCCAACTAGATCAGTTTCGATACCAAAAAGGTCATCAGTACATACCTTCACTCTCAACTTGGTATTTTGTCCGACTCTCGACTTCTTAACTGCGAAAGCTTGACACCACAACTTCTGAGAACTCTCAGGGAACCTGACGTTCCTCTAGGTTGGTCAGTCAGGATTTCCTTTAGTTAGGACTTATAAGTAAAATTCCTGATTACGACTTCGATTTCGAGGTTATGAAACCGGTGGACTACCCTTCTTGACTGAGTAACCTTTTCTGGGACTACAACCCTTTCTAACTCCCGTTCTCCTGTTCCCCACTGTACCCTACTCTACCAACCTACCATAGTGACTAAGTCACCAGTACTCAAACTCCTTTGAGGTCCTCTATCACTTCCTGTCCTTCTGACCACATAATATCAAGTACCCCAACGTTTCTCAGTCTGTGTCGAGTCGCTGACTCATTCACGGTCATTCCACGACGACAAGACTTTATCCTAACGGGCATGAAGTGACCACTTAAAACGTCGTGAGACGTATTTACTACGAAAGTTTTGGATTCTCATAAGTAACAAGACTCAAGAAAGAGTACTTATAGAAAGGTAAATCGTGAAACAAACATTTCTAATATGGAAGATCCTACAATATGTTAGAGACATCTGTTGAAAGAGTGATTTACATATGTGTTGTGTGTAAGAATTGATCAACACAAGATATAAAATATCAGAGGTTTATCTATATCTTTCTCTCTGTCCGTACAATCATTATCAGTAACCAAAACATTCTCTCTTCTCCTTAGAGTTTTACACCACGGATCTATAATCTCTTAAGGGATCAAAGACCTAACTACTTCTAAATAAAGACTTAGTCCTTTTCGTTGTTTCTCTCCTATGTAATAGATGAAAATTAACCCGTTTATTCTAACCTTATTGATAACGTTAAAAACTATAATAAGAGAATCGAGACATCAAATACTTGTAAGGAATATCTATGACCATTACCCATTTAACAGTCAGGACAAGACTGAAACCACTAAAAGGAAACGGAAGTGTCTATCAAAACCCGTGTCAACTTTGGTCGACCTAGTGTCCGACGTTTGGTATACGGTAAAATATGGTCTTTGGAGAAAAAGGAGAGTTGGACGAACGTTAATGAGGGTAGAAGACTAAAGGACTAAAAAACCGTAGAGGTAAGTTAAAGATGTAGTCGACGAATGGGTAAACGAAATCACTTGTAGAGAAAGGTTCAAAGAACCTGAATCTAAGACATGTGTGACGACCCCATACAAGTACGATGACCAATACCACTGTAGATTGGGTAGAGAAGTGAACTATGGAGAGGTCGAAGACATTAATGTGTTAGTGATTTACATGAACAGGGGTGTAATGTCTCATCATTACTAATGAAACATTATGGTGTCAGGTACACATCAGGAACTTATCCACTCAAACAGAAAGACCTCCTATTCATAACAATAATAAATAAATAATCATGAAAACACATATCAGATACTAGAAAACAGTAATTTCTGTTAAAGAGGTAATCAGTCAGTCAAGTCAACGAGTCAGCACAGACTGAGACATTGGAGTACCTGACGTCGGGTGATCCGAAGGGACAGGTAGTGGTCGAGGGTCTCGAACGAGTTTGAGAACAGGTAACTCAACCACTATGGTAGGTTGGTAGAGTAGGAGACAGTAGGGGAAGAGGAGGACGGAAGTTAGAAGGGTCGTAGTCCCAGAAAAGGTTCCTCAGTCAAGAAGCGTAGTCCACCAGTTTCATAACCTCGAAGTCGAAGTCGTGGTCAGGAAGGTTACTTATAAGTCCTGACTAAAGGAAATCAAACCTGACCAAACTAGAGGAACGTCAGGTTCCCTGAGAGTTCTCAGAAGTTGTGGTGTCCATTTTCGTAGTCAAGAAATCGAGAGTCGAAAGAAATACCAGTTGAGAGTGTGGGTTTGTACTGATGACCTTTTTCGTATATCGAAACTGATATGTCTTGAAACAGTCGTTTCATGACAAAGACGAAAAATTATGGTACAGATCCAAACAGTATCGAAAAAGGGTTCCTCATTCGTAGAAAATTAAAGTACCAACGTCAGTGGCAGACGTCACTAAAACCTCGGGTTCTTTTATCACAGAGTGACAAAGGGGTACGTAAACGATACTTCACTGTCATGACCTACGGTACTAGAATCAAAAAACTCACAACTCAAAATTCGGTCGAAAAAGTGAGAGGTGAAAGTGAAAGTAGTTCTCCGAGAAATCAAGGAGAAGCGACATCTTGAAATTCGTGATGTAACGATCACATACTCTACTCACGTTAACACGCCATCAAACTATTAAGAAACCGTAACGGAAAGAAACCCTAACTTCACTTTTGACTGGAAAAGGTCAGGACACCGGTGAGAACTTAAAAGGTTTACAGGACCAAATAACTCACATCGTGAAAGTGTCGTAATAGAAACTTCTAAACTTTATCAAGTCGACCTTAAAGTAGTGGAGGTGATCAGTACTGTAAGTTATTTATCTCTTATATAAATAAATCTGTTCTTGGAATCACTTCAGATCTAATGGTCTTTTATACAAATCTTTTATCTATATTCTAATATGTACTCTATCAATATACTTCTCGACTTTCTTCTGACAATCCACACTATTTTCATTCTCAATGACCCAATTCTATACCTTCAGAATACGAATGATGTAATAGTATTTAAATTAGATCACTTTGATTTGAATAAGTGTCCTATTTATAGACAGAATAATACCATTTAACATAATTAAGAGTAGAAAGAAGTAGAAAAACTTCAGTTTCTACCCTTCTTTGTTCTCAAAGTGTACGAACCACAGGAACCACTTAGTTCCTTTGTCAAATATTCATTTGACAACAAGAAAAGTTTACTGACCTTTACTGAAACGTTACCTAGAATTTTATATCGTCAAAATATAATAAGGTTTTACGTCAATAGAGTGATAATTTACTTCAAATTATTCGACGACGATAACAACCTTCGATCTTCTTATTGTCTTTATTAAACCTCTTGATTCTTAAAAAGTCTGTCGGTGGTTTTTAGTCTAGTCGAGGTACTTATTGGATCATTATACAATAGACAAATAAGGACGGATTGGGAAATTTGAACATAACCGTATATCAATTTTGTCGTCGTTATAAACATATAAAGGTACCTTGTCATATTTAAAAAATAATTATACTAAAGTTTTAGGGAAATCCTAATTTTTTCAGAACATGACTTGTTTGTCGTATAAAAAATCACCAGTAAATTGAGCAACGAAGTTATGTGTAGTAAAAAGGAAAACACTTTCCGAAACTGTCAAAATAAAGTAAAAAGAAACTAACAGAGTACAAGAAACCTTATACTTGAGTCGTACGAAATTTTATAATACTAAACCTTAGCATATAAACTTTCAAAGACTCTCATGTGGCATTCTTAACAGTAATGTTCCCTTTTTTTTATTAAAAAATACGACACTATTTCGTGTAAATTAACTTGAATACGATGGTCAGACCCGAAGGGACCACCGAGTCATATTTCTTATACGGACGGTTCGTCCTCTGTGTCCAAACTAGGGACCCAACCCTTCTAGGAGACCTCTTCCTTTACCGGTGGGTGAGACAATAAGCACAGACCCTGTAAAGTACCTGTCTCCTCGAACCGTCCGACACCAGATACCCCAACGTTTCTCAACCTATACTGAATCGGTGTTTGAAGGTGAAAAAAGTGAAGTATGATGGTCACTTCCTTCTACACATGTACGTTCGATTCAGCGAAGTCAACACAGAAAAACGGTGGGACACTTGACAGTCAGAGGAGACAGGTACCCCTCGAGGTCCGTTCTTATGACCTCACCCAACGGTAACGGAAGGGGTACTTTCTGTTTCCGTAAGTACATTAAGGAGTCGGATCGTGACAAACCTACACTGTTTTCTTTTACTAGTAGTTGTACATTGAGGAATTTATTCACGAATTAAAGTATAAAGACTTTTTTTCACGAAAGAAACACCAGTCCGGTCGTTCTTAACTCTTTCCAATTCTATTACAAATTTATACAAATAATTTTTCATTATTATTTTTATACTTTTTATGTCTGTATCGTAAGACTCATAAGGTTTACATTATTTTGACAGTAGTTTTTCTGAGTTGTCGATATTTTTAAGGAGTCTTATACGGAAAAAAAAAAAAAACTCTATTGTTTTAGATAGTTAAAGTGTACCGACGTAATCAGTACATATTTCCGTGGTCACTAAGTGTAATTTGTTTGTTTGGTACGATAAATAGTACTAGACGATATCTTAGATCTTTTTCATACGAAGAACTCTCAAATTAAGATTCCCTTTAAAATCAGGAGTCATTTCAAGAACGAGTATACTACAAAACGGTCTCATACTTGTACCTTCGACAAAACAAACCGAATTTATTAAAATCAATAAGATCAAAAATAAAAAATAGAAAATAACGTAACAAAATTTTTATATCTTCATGATGTATAAACATAAAGAAACCCTTTATTATATTCTGTATATTTCTTTTTCAATTATTAAAGAAGGAAGAGACTTTAAAGATGTAGACAACGGACTCCTTTGTACGATTGTCGGACCTACACAGAAGTAGGTGTAAAAGGGAACGAGTATTCATGAATACCTCTAAATATACATAAACTAAAAAAAATATAAAAACAACAACAACGTGAGTTTATCAAAAATTTAGTTTTAACATTGAGACGTCACAAGAAAAAATTAACCTGGTATATAGGGATTGTTGGTAAGTCTAGTCATCTCAACTACACCATCGTGCAAACAAGAGTGTCGGTGTATCACAGATATCATACCGACAAGGTAGTACACATATACTATTAAAGGTTTTACTATAATATTAAATGTGAACCTGGCAAGTTACACGTAGAAGTTTAGCCATTTCAACTCTTTATAAAACACGAAAGGACTGGAAAACCTTATGTAGAAAATGTTTAATGGTAGTAACAGATACTATCGGACATAAACCATAAACAGAAAATTAAAATCGAAATTTTAACGATGAACGGAAGACGTTCTGTCCATCGATATAGAGTAAAACTTAAATTATGTGCAAAGAGACTAAAGAATTCTAAAGTTCTCGAAAAGTATTCAAATAGTCAATAACCAAAAGAAGAAATAAAACTTCAGTTTACACGTAACAAGATAACCCAACAGAAAATAACTTAAAATTTCACAGAATTTTATAAATCTATACTTCAGAACTAACTAATATGTAGTTTTTATAGAATAAAAGACGAGACAACGAAAAATAATAAGATTTTCACGATAACTACATTTAATTCATTGAGCCCAAATTATAACAGATTATATGAAAAGTAATACGAATCACAAAAAGACACAGTACAAACTCTTAAGAAAGAGACAAAGTGATTACTAAGAATATAATAAAGAGTCTTTATAATAAAAGACGTAAAGGGGAAATCTAGAGGTTAAATAGACCTTAATTATCATAATTATGTATAAAATTCTGTACTCTAGTTTAGAAACCAAAAAAGGGGTATGTCAACAGGTTTGACGAGTAAATGACTTTCTGGTAGATAAGAGGGATGTGTCGTCCCGTCGGTGATCCCTACCCAGTCAAAACTCAGAGACGTTCCAAACAGTCAGTATCCGATTGTGGAGGGAAAAAATTATTGACATCGGAAAATGGATAATCAAATTTATTAACCCGAAGGAAGTATCGAGTCAACCATTTCTTAGATGGACGTTACGTCCTCTGGGGACAAGCTCAGGACCCAGTCCTTCCAGGGACCCTCTTCCCTATCCGATGGGTGAGGTCATAAGAACCCGAAGGGAACACCGAGTCGACCATTTCTTGGACGGGTGTTACGTCCTCTGTACTCAACCTAGGGACCCAACCCTTCTAGGAGACCTCTTCCATTTCCGATGGGTGAGGTCATAAGACCGGACCTCTTAAGGTACCTGACATATCAAGTACCTCAGTGTTTCTCAGTCTGTGCTGACTCACTGAAAGTGAAAGAAAAGTGAAAGTGATTTATTGACCATCTTACTTATGAGAAAGAAGAACGAGGAATCATAACGGAACGATAATACTCATGAAAAGTACTGGTATATGTAAAATCTCAATCAAAGGGTCAAAGGTGTCTTATGGTTTTTTACGAGTTTAAAACTCACTTTAGCGTAATTTGTATCTTTAGTTAAACCTTTTTACTGTAATAGGTCTGTCTATTATGTTACAAAATAAAGACAGTAAAATTAAAAGAGGGTTCAAGATACATTAAAAATAAAAAAGGACACCATTTTATATCGAAATCTGAAAATCTGAAAATAACAATATACAAAGACCATATATCTTTATGTTAACTAAAAAATTATCACTGTGACGAGGTCGTTACGTTGATTTGTGTAAAATCAGGAAGATTGAGTAAAGACTTGAAGTGTCTCTAAAAATTTATTTAACTGATTATATTATTGTCAAAATAAAGAAAGAAAAGTTCAGTACGTAGAATAAAAAAAGGACGAAAAAACGTGATTCGGGTTAGATGTAGATTTTCCCTTTAAAAAGTTATAAAGTAATACATACTATAAACGACATTTGAAATAACTATTGAAAATAGTCAAATTTTCAATATTGAAAATAATGAAATAATTTATTAACGGAAAGTTAAAGATTAAATATTTCGTCGAAACAAAAATTAGTATGTACTTAAAGTTTGGTATACTCTACGGAAAAGGTTTAACCGTTTCTCCTAGTATACAATTAAAATGAAATAAGACATTACATTACTTCTGGTGAATCATTGAAAGTCCACAATTAGATCAAATAAGGACCCCATAAAAGTTGATACAACTCTATTTAATATTAAAAAGATATTACGATCTAAATTAAACGATTAAAAAACACTTTTAAAAACGTAAAGAGTATATATAGATATACAACGAAAACCATCATCGAAATTACAAGAACCCGAAGGGACCAGTGAGTCTCCCATTTCGTAGACGGACGTTATGTCTTCTGGACCCAAGCTAAGGACCCAATCCTTCTAGGGGACCTGTTCCTTTACCGTTGGGTGAGGTCATGGGAACGGACCTTTTAGGGTACCTGTCTCTTCGGACCATCCGATGTCAGGTACCCCAGCGTTTCTCAGCCTGTGTTGACTCACTGAAGTGAAAGAAACTACAAGAATTATTGATAATTGTTATGAATTATGGAATTCACAAAGACAATGAAAGTAGAGATTCTCAAACACATTTTGACCGAAAGAAGAAGGAGTTTGTGAACAATCTTATGGGGTAACTTAGGTGGTCTTAGACATCAAAAGATATCTGTCTGAAAGTAAATGTCTAAGTTAAAGACATAACCTATTTTCTCATAATTGTAAAAGAATCAAATCAAAACTATTTAACACAGAAAGATCTAGTAGATATAAACGTTTAAATAACTGTTTTGTAAAAATATTTCAGAAGAACACGACACGAATCAATACAGACTGGGGAACGTTGGGTAAATGACATCGGACGGTCCGAGGAGACAGGTACCCCTAAGAGGTCTGTTCTTATGACCTCACCCAAGGGTACGGGAGAAGGTCCCCTAGAGGGGTTGGGTCCCTAGGTTGGTCCCAGAGGACGTAATGTCCTCCCAAGAAAAGGTTAACTCGATGGTCCCTTTCAAGAGAATACTTCACAATTTACAGACATTGTATTATACTATGATTCTTATTATACATGTGTATAATTAATGAAAATGTTAGAACTATAATAATAAACACGGAAGAGTGAAAAAAGATATAATTAAAACATTCTTTATGTGTTCAAAAAGATTTCTTTTAATTGAACCAAAGGAATTGAGAGAAATCAAATTTTTATTTTATAAAACGATAAAATACTTAAAGAGGAAAATTAAACATAATAAAAAGAAGATTAAAAAGACCCCAAATAAATACCAAGGAAGATTTTTTGTAGGAAAGATGTTATACGTAAATTTCGATTGTTGAAGAGTTCTGAAGGGACCGTCAGGTCACCAATTCTGAGGTGTGAGGATTATGTTCCTCGTGTCTAAACTAGGAACTAGCCCCTTGATTCTAGGATGTACGACGTGACACACCGGTTTTTCTGTTCTTTGTTTGTTTTTTTCTGTATATTTCGACAGTTGAAGAGAGTCTCATGTTCTCTCGATAATTACATGTACGTCCAGTCGGAGGAAGTCATTCTTCGTCCTTACTCTTCATATCCCACTTTCTCCTTTTTAATTCATGGAAGACAACGGAAAAAAAAAGAACCTTACCATGTAAAGGGTTAAAATAAGAAACCAATAAAGAATCACGAAAATTTATCTAATAGTAATACTAAACAGATGGATAAAAGTAAAGAGAAAAAGTCATCTTCTGAACCATATTTATTATGAAGTGGTAATGACTTTGGGACCATGAATAAAAATACACACTACATTAGGTAAAAGGGGGTTTATCGATTACTTAACACAATTACGGTAAAAAATTATATTTGATAGTAAAAAGAGTCTTAATTTACTTACTGTTAAAACGGTTTATTCCTTATAGGCTAAAACTTTATAGACTTAGAGTAAGACCAAAGAGATAAGAGAAACTGATGAAAATATACAGGTAAAGACATTATCATAAAAAATTAATGTAAAATACTAGTTGATCTAAGATAATTAAAAAGGAAAAATTTTTATCAAAAGATATACTAAAGAACCTGATGATACCTATAATATCGATGTTGTGGAACATCCAAACGATCTAACACTTAGAACTGTTACAAAAATCAGGTAGTCACTCGTTCCATATAAATATGTGAAATTGAGAAAAATACTGTAAAAAGTTCTGTGAAAAATTTTAAAAGTAGATATTCCTAGAATAAGTAAAACTGAAGAATTATCTATTATATCAACAAAAAATATTTTTACAATAATCAACTCATTCAAAACTGATCGATAACTAAAACACTTCAAAAGATATACCTACAAATGTATTATATGTTTACTATTATCAAAACAAAGAATAGAAGATTAAGAATGTAGAGAGAAAAATAGAATCGGTCCCGAAGACTAGTACAATTTATTACTATTACTATGACTTGTAGGAACAGAATTATCTCGAAAACTTAAATAATTCGAATAAGTATCACTATTCACTAAATACACTAAATACATATACCGAAAGTGATTCAATTCCTTCAAAAATAAAGATTAACATATTCTTAAAGTTCATTATTTATTTATCGTTTTATAAAAGTAACGAAAGGGATTAAGACAACTTCCTTATAACGAAAGGAAAACTTGGTACTTTTATTACTTATTGTAATTTTTAATAGATCATAACTTAGTAGGAAATTAAAGAGTTGATAGGGATGAATTCTTTAATAACCACTAAAAGTAAGTTCATTAGGTATGAGATAAATATGAATAAAAGTCCTTGAGATGATAATTCTATAACTGTCTTAAAAAATCGTGAATGTCAAAATTTAAGAAATAATTAAAACTATAAAAGACCTTTTCAATATTTTAGACTTTAATATTGGGTCATTAATTAATAAACTGATAAGTGGAAGAGACTATTTGAGAAATAAATTCGTTAAAATAAAAAGTAAGATAAAGGTGAACCTATAAAATCATTGACAAACGAGGATGAAACACAATAGTCATAGAATATAGATACTTTTAATGTAAACAAAATTAGGAAACTAAATAAAAAGGAATTACTAGAAGTGAGACAATGTCGTAAAGTATCTAATAGTTAGTAATCAAGTCAGGGACGGGATTGGGACTATGGGTGTCCCGAATGACGACACTAAAAGACATGACTGGAAAGACGGAGACGTCAAACCCCGTGGTGTCAAATGGAACACTGGAGTGAAGAGAGTGTCCAGATTTATTCAACAACTAAAAGGTCAAACAAGTCGAAAAATAAATAACAATCTTACCTCATCATCGAGTGTTCGAAGAATTTGCACCACACCCTTTAGAAAGGAAGTATAATAACTTTTTTAAAATAAATTTGAAAAATTCACAATTCAAAATAAATTTGAACTTTAACATCAAAAACGATGACCAAGGTGAAACACTTAGTAACGTATGAACAAGGATTACGTGTATTGGAAGTGTAGTAGATTCGACAAATTCTACATTATGTAGAAAACTTAAGTGTCGGTCACCAGGTGACCATAAAGGAGTGTGTGAATTTAAAATAAACGTATTACATTATGTCAAAAAGAGTAAGTAAGATTAGATAAGGTTTTACTAGATTTGACACTGGTGATATTAGAATAAGGTTTATTAAAAATTTTAGGTACAAAGAGTATTTTAGGGTTTGTATATTGATACTTCAGTAAATAAGTCCCCATGAGTGATTTAGACCCGAAGGAACCATCGAGTCGACTATTTCTTAGACGGACGTTACGTCCTCTGGGATCAAACTAAGTACCCGACCCTTCTAGGGGGCCTCTTCCCTATCCGATGGGTGAGGTCATAAGTACCCGAAGGGACCACTGAGTCTGTCATCTCTTAGGAGGACGTACACCCTCTGGACCCAAACTAGGGTCCTCACCTTTCCAGGGGACCTCTTACCGTACTATTGGGTGATGTCATAAGAACGGATCTCTTAGGGGTGTCCGACTTCTCGGACCGCCCAATGTCAGGTACCCCGACGTTTTTCAGTCTGTACTGACTCGATTGTACTGACTGATTGGGATTGGGATTGGGATTTGGATTGGGATTGGGATTAAAAAATTGGTGGTTCTGTCGGACAAATACCCCTCTCTAAACGAAAAGAGACACGAGAATCGTTTTGTTACTTTACGATGATGGAATGTGATATGTTGTACGTCCTACTGGACCTCTGATTCACCCTCGGGACTTTCGGAGAGAAACCCAGTCATGACATGAGAAAGTCACGTTGTCCTCTCCAGGTTGTCGGTTCTCCCCTAGTTTCCTCTGGTTCCCAGATGAAATAAAGTTCGAGCCCCTGTCCGTCGTGAAGAGAGCTTAGACCTCCCCGTTACATACTCAGTCCCTCCAAGGCATGACTGGATCGTGTCATGAGTGATTCAGGTGAAAGTTAAAGGAATGATAGAAGAAATTGTTTCAGATAGTCCATTTTAGATAATATTAGTAGGGTTTGACGTAACTCCCCACAGTAAATTTCGATTAGATAGAATAAGTTTATCTAGTAACGAAAATTTTTGATGAATCTCGTACTATATTATCTAATAAACTCTCCGAAACAATTCTTGAGGTCATATGTCACTAAGTGAATACTCCCTTTTGAAGTATCTTGTTCTTGTTTTCTGGTGTGGACGGAATATACGTCCGTAAACGTAGAAATGACGAGTTTAAACGTAGGGTATAAAGACGTTATTAAATCCGTAAATCCAATGTTGAAGAGAGAATTCACGTCGAAAACATACAGAGTATGCATTCAAAATAAAAGTCAAAGAGAAACTAAGTCACCAATGAGTACTTATATAGAATTAAAGATTCTAAAGTGGAAAAACTACTAAAGATCAAAATAATCTAATAGTGATCTTTTATACGTTCACAAAAAACACAGATTTTACTTGGTTGGTTGTTTTTCTTAACAATTCAGGAACGGAAAGATTGTCGATACAACTTCTGAAAAAGTAAGAGGAAGAGGGACTTCCGATTAACGTAAAGAGAGGGGTGACGACTCCAATTTTGTTGAGTCCGGTCATTGTCCCACTGGTAGGTCAAGATTATCGTGGTCACGTTGAGTTGTTACGGTGTTTCTTGTTAAAGTTCCCATCGGGAAGACGTTTTCTTAACTTTCTTAGGACGGTGAAGTTCATAAGTTTATGTTAAAAACGAGTCAAAGACTCTTTTTCCAGAAGAGACGGTTCTAAAAGAACCGAAAACGGATTATGGTTTTTATTTATTTATTTATTTATTTATTTATTTATTTATTTATTTTCAAGACCTCGAGAAGAGAAAGAGTACCTAGAGTCTTTTGAGGGTCGACACACATACACACACTCACGGAAGATCCACTCATGTCGTACGGAGAGTCATAATACATTGAAGGGACTCTGTCTCCCTTTCTGGTACCGTGGGACCTCACACCGGTTCTACGGTCGTAGGACCTCAAAGAGGTCGACCGTCGGGTCACTCAGACTTAGTCGACAAAGTTAGGGTACGAGTTTCTCGACTTTACTAGCGTAACGAAGACCATGACAAGATTTTCCTACAGTGTTCCTACAAAACACTCCGTAATTATCTACTATTCTTAAGAGACTTATTTACACAAACCTTTCACGAATAAACGAACGTTTTAAAAATTCTTATTATAAAATAACATAACCTGTATATACTAAATGAATCGATCAGGTGATTACTTTCTAAAAATCTAACGAAACCGTTGAATTTACACCCCCTTTCGTCGGATCTGTGGGAGGGTACCCACAGTGGAAGGGTAAACAGATTCGGAATAAGGAAAGATGGTCTCAGTCTGGTCGTTCTTAAGCCGTAGTATTCTACTGTCTGTCACTACTTCTTTTCAAGAAACACTCTTATATTAAAGGTTTAAGTCACTACACCTTTTGAATTAAGTGTTTAACACAACAAGTAGTAAAATACTAAGTAATATTAATAATTTATTGTTTATAAGATATAACCATATTTTATTTATAATACGAAATTTTTTCTTGTAAACTACTTCTTGTGATACCGACAATATTAGAATTAAGCTGGAAGTATTACTTAAATATCGTTTGGACTTAAACCGATGTGAATTAGAAGTCTTAGATTACATTACAAGATTTTAAACTACTTGACTTATTGATGATTATTGTTGAACCTCAAATATTAAGAGACGTGTTACACCCAAATAACGTTTTTTACTTTTGACTAAGGTTTCTTTTAGATTATTTTACAATCATAAAAATTTTCATCAGTGTCAAGAAAATTTTTTTTTTATCCGTCTCTCTTAACGCTTCTACCGTCTCCTTATCCTGTCCCTCTGGTCAAAGAGGGAGTGTTTAAGTAGTTTTCTTGTAAAGTTACGACTCATTTAAGGTGTTTTGTTGAAGACTTACGACCGTCTCCTGTAGTCCGTGGGTCTTTTCGCCTAGTAACAGAAGTTTTGTCCATCCTTTTTTATATTTTCTACTTTTTTCTCTGTTTCCTCCATCCCTCCCTCGATACAGGGTCCTTTCCTTAGAATTCTTCTCTCCAAAAGTTTGTGGTCCTTTGTGAGAACGAGGGCTCAGACACCGCTCGGAACCTCCGTGTCTCCCGTTGTATTGTCCCTCCTTTTTATTTATTTATTAATTTTGGTTGTCTAATACTCGGGTTGTCATCGAGGGTGTTTCCTCTTCGTCGCGTCTACGGACGTAGGTGGCGATCGTTCACCCCTGACCCGTTCCTCCGCACCCGATGTCACAAAAAATTTATAACCCGGCCTTACGGGGTGTGTACTGGTCTAGTTTGATTGAACCCGATCGTTTGGTCTGACAACCTATCGATGGTGCTCTTTTCGAGCTTGTATTCTGTGGAGGTCCTGGCGCGTGTCTTGTTTCCTGTCTTGTCTTTATCGGCCGACGTCTGGTAGGGGGTGGCCACGGTCCGTCGGTCTCGGCATTCCCGACCTTCCCCCGTTAGCGTCGGGACCTACCTGAAATGGATGGTTGGACGTTCGTCCGAAGAAACGATTGATTTTGAAGACCTCCAAGACCTGTCAGTAGTAGACGGACTCTTCCCTACGGTCGCCATGTGGGTCTTTTTACTCGTCGTCTCTACCCTTTCCGCTATTCAGTGTCGCTGACACGAACGGTTTGTGGACTCGATGAGCATGGACCTTTCCCGTGTTTTACGTCCGGGTTGGCTTAGACGCGGAGAATCTCGATGGACTCACGGTTCGGACTCGCGGAATCTGGTCCCTCCACGTACGNGAATAAGGAAAGATGGTCTCAGTCTGGTCGTTCTTAAGCCGTAGTATTCTACTGTCTGTCACTACTTCTTTTCAAGAAACACTCTTATATTAAAGGTTTAAGTCACTACACCTTTTGAATTAAGTGTTTAACACAACAAGTAGTAAAATACTAAGTAATATTAATAATTTATTGTTTATAAGATATAACCATATTTTATTTATAATACGAAATTTTTTCTTGTAAACTACTTCTTGTGATACCGACAATATTAGAATTAAGCTGGAAGTATTACTTAAATATCGTTTGGACTTAAACCGATGTGAATTAGAAGTCTTAGATTACATTACAAGATTTTAAACTACTTGACTTATTGATGATTATTGTTGAACCTCAAATATTAAGAGACGTGTTACACCCAAATAACGTTTTTTACTTTTGACTAAGGTTTCTTTTAGATTATTTTACAATCATAAAAATTTTCATCAGTGTCAAGAAATTTTTTTTTTATCCGTCTCTCTTAACGCTTCTACCGTCTCCTTATCCTGTCCCTCTGGTCAAAGAGGGAGTGTTTAAGTACGCTCGTGTACGGTCACAATAAACAAACGTCGTAGGGAGGGAGGGGTGTCGCACTGACTCGTTCACTCGGATTTTTTATTTTTTATTTTTCACTGGTGTTGGAGTGGGGGGACGGGACACAGTCCCACCTTTAGTCTGTGACTTCTCTGGTCGTTTGTCTTCAATTTGTCTCCCTTAGTGGAACCTTCACTGGGGTGTGACGGGTGTTGTGGTCTCTTTCCAGATCTATATAGAAATGATAAAAATGCTAGTAAGAAAAAAAACAACAACAACAACTAAAACAACACACTAACAAAAAAGAAGAAAAGAAAAAAAATTGAAAAATTTTAAAAATTCAGGAGATGAAGAGGAAATTAAAAATAAAAATATTGGATGATAATGAAAAGTTTTTTTTTGTTTGTTTGTGTTTTCTGGGATAAAAATTTCGTTTGCGGCATATATCAGAAAAACACCAACAATAACAAAAAGTCATTAAGAACACCGAAACAAAAGAAAAAAAAAAAAAAAGGACGAAGAAGAAAAGAAATTATAACATAAAAACTTTTAGGTTGGAGATACGATCTAAAAATTAGAAACGAAAAACCATAAACAACAGTTAAAACATGTAAATTTTTGGGTTAGAAGTCATGGGTTAAAATGGACCCTCGTTCTAATGACCGAACTGGTGAGAGAGGAGGAAACCTGAGAGCAAAAAGAGGTGGTCCACCGGAGACAGAGAAGGGAGGGGGCAGAGAAGAGATGGGTTGAGACACTGAGAGACACACAAGGTCTGCCACCTCTTGTGAATCCCTTGACTAATGACCGACCTAGACAGAGAGAGGACAAGTAAAGGGAGAAAATAGGAGGACCGGTGGAGACAGATGAAGGAGGGAGAGGAGAAGGGACATATTGAGGCACTTGTGGAGACTCACCAGGTCTGACACCTCACGTGTATTCCTTCACTAATGACCGATCGAACGAGAGAGGAGAAAATTAGGGTGGAGTAGAGTAAGGTCAGTGGAGATTGATGGGGGAGGGAGAAGAGAAGAGGTACATTGAGTTACCTGGAGAGACCCACAGGGAGTTACACCTCTTTGAAAAGCAGAAACTGGATCTACAAAATAGTAGTCACGACATATCTACCTCTTCAGTTCCGATGACATTTTTGTTTTGACTTTTGGTCTTCGTCCTCCGACTTAAGGTTTAGGACTCTTATAGTCTCTTGAGGACTTAGGTCCCTTGTAATTAACTGTCCTCGAGTAGTTTGCGGAGGTATGGATGTGACTTTGGTTCATTGTAGGTTCCCGGTTGTTCAAGGTCTCGTTCTGTATGGTGCGTTTAAGAGGTCATTGTGTCCTTGTGTGGGGACTCGAAGTTATATGTCCGTCGAGTTTCAATGAGGTTTTGGTAACTGTAGAGTATTGGGTAATGACCAGTGAAGTAACGTGAGGTTTCTCTTCTTTAGGTCGGGGTGGGTGGTCTTGAGGTTGTGTTCGGAGGGATTGGTTCTTTGGAACTGGTCGGTGACTATGTTGGGGTGGGTGTCCCTCCTTTGAGGTATTATTTCTCTTGAGGTGTTTAAGGGTCTTATATCTTTCCGGTGGGGTTTGCGTCGTTATATTTGTTCTACTTCTCTGTCTTCTTATGAGTCGTCCATTTCCTTGTCCTCTTTACGGGTGGTTTAGTTTGTTTTCTCCTTCTCTATCCCTTAGATGGACTCTTTCTTAAGGCTTATAACTATCGCTTTTATTAGGTTTTAGAACTTTAGTTTTACCTTAGTGTCTATTTATCGGATCTCTGTTCCTAACTCTTCTACGTTCTTTCCAAATTGTTTCTGGATCTTCTTTATTTTTTTCTCAGTTATATGTTACTTATTACGTTATTTACTCTAGTCTTTGTGAGACCTCCGTTGTTTATCTTATTGCCTCCGTCTTCTATCCTAATCACTTTATCTTCTATCTTACCATCTTTATTTACTTAGTCTCTCCTTTGTTCTTTTTACTTAATTTTCTTTACTCCTGTTAGAGTCTCTGGAGGTCCTGTTATACTTTACGAAGTTGTAAGCTTAATATCCTCAGGGTCTTCTTCTGTTTTTCTTTCTGGTACTCTTTTATGAATTCCTCTATTATCAACTTTTGAAGGAATTTTACCCCTTCCTTTATTAGTAGGTTCAGGTTCTTTGGGTCTCACAAGGTTTGTCCTATTTGGGTTCCACTTTGTGGTGTTCTGTGTATAATTAGTTTAATTGTTTCTAGTTTATGTTTTTTGTTTATAATTTTCGTCGTTCCCTTTTTGTTGTTTATTGTGTGTTCCCCTAAGGGTATTCCTATTGACGTCTAGAAAGTCATCTTTGCGAAGTCCGGTCCTCCCTTACCGTTCTGTATGAATTTCACTACTTTCTTTTATTGGATGTCGGTTCTAGTGACATGGGTCATTCCTAGAGTAAGTTTATACTTCCTCTTTAGTTTTCGAAATGTCTGTTCGTTTTCGACTCTCTTTAGTCATCGTGGTTTGGTCAAGAGGTTGTTTACGATTTCCTATAAGAGATCTGTCCTTTGTGTTTTTCCCGTATATTTGGGCTTGGGTTTTGTCATTTCATTTACCGTTACCCTAGTATGAATAGTTATTAATGGAATTTACATTTACCCAACTTACGGGGTTGGTTTTCCGTTTCTGACCGACTTACCTATGTTTTTGCTATAGGGATATATACGACGGATGTTCTCTGGGTGGAGTTTTGTTCCCTGTGTATGTCTGACTTTCACTTCCCGACCTTTTTCTATAAGGTGTGTTTATCTCTGGTTTTCTTTCGTCTCATCGTTATGAATATAGACTATTTTACCTGAAATTTTGTTTCCGACACTTTTCTCTGTTTCTTCCGGTGATGTATTACTAGTTTCCTAGTTAGGTTCTTCTTCTATATTGTTAATATTTATATATACGTAAGTTGTATCCTCGTGGCGTTATACATTCTGTTTACGATTGTTCATACTTTCCCCTTTAATTGTCATTGTGTTATTATCACCCTCTGAAAATTATGGGGTGAGTGTGGATACCTGTCTAGTTGATTTGTCTTTTAATTGTTTCTTTGGGTTTGAGATTTACGATGTTATCTGGTCAATTTGGACTAACTATAGATATCCTGTAAAGTAGGGTTTTGTTACTTAAAGTGGAAGAAGAGTTCACGAGTGTCTTTGAAGAGATCCTATCTAGTGTAGGACCCGGTATTGTCATTGGAATTTTTTAAGTTTTTTTAGTTATAGTAAGGTTCGTAGAAAAGACTGGTATTACGTAATTCTAATCTAAAGTTAATGTCCTCTTTTTGTTAATTTTTAAGGTTGTATACCCCCGACTTTTTGTGCGAAGACTTATTGGTTGTTTAGTGTCTTCTTTAGATTTTTCTTTAGTTTTATACGTATCTTTGATTACTTTTACTTTTGTGTTGTTGGGTTTTGGACATCCTGTGATATTTTCGTCACGATTCTCCTTTCGAGTATCGTTATGTCCGTATGGAGTTCTTTGTTCTTTTTTCAGTTTATTTATTGGATTGAGACGTGGATTTCGTTGATCTTTTCCTTCTTTACCTCTTGGGGTCTTAATCATCTTCCTTTCTTTAGAATTTTTAATCCCGTCTTTACTTACGTTTTCTTTGTTTTCTCTGGTGTCGTTTTTAGTCGTTTCGGTTTTCGACCAAGAAACTTTCCTATTTATTTTAACTGTTTGGTAATCGGTCTGAGTAGTTCTTTGTTTCCCTCTTTTAGTTTAGTTATTTTAATCTTTACTTTTACCTCTCTAGTGTTGTCTGTTGTGTCTTTATGTTTCCTAGTTTTCTCTGATGATAGTCGTTAATATACGGTTATTTTACCTGTTGCACCTTCTTTACCTGTTTAAGAATCTTTTCATGTTGAAAGGTTTTGACTTGGTCCTTCTTTATCTCTTGGAATTGTCTGGGTAGTGTTCGTACCTTTAACTTTGACATTAGTCTTTAGAAGGTCGTTTGTTTTCGTGTCCAGGTCTGCCGAAGTGTCGACTTAAGATGGTTTTTAAAGCTCTTCTCGATTGTGGATAGGAGGAGTTTGAGAAGGTTTTTTAACGTCTCCTTCCATTTGAAGGTTTGAGTACGATACTCCGGTGGTAGTGGGATTATGGTTTGGGACTCTTTCTACGGTGTTTTTTTCTTTTGATGTCCGGTTATAGTGACTACTTGTATCTACGTTTTTAGGAGTTGTTTTAAGATCGTTAGTCTTAGGTNCATTAGTCTTTAGAAGGTCGTTTGTTTTCGGGTCCAGGTCTGCCGAAGTGTCGACTTAAGATGGTTTTTAAAGCTCTTCTCGATTGTGGATAGGAGGAGTTTGAGAAGGTTTTTTAACGTCTCCTTCCATTTGAAGGTTTGAGTACGATACTCCGGTGGTAGTGGGATTATGGTTTGGGACTNTATCTACGTTTTTAGGAATTGTTTTAAGATCGTTAGTCTTAGGTTGTTGTGTAATTTTTCTAGTATATGGTACTGGTTCACCCGAAATAGGGTCCCTACGTTCATAAGAAGTTATAGGCGTTTAGTTAGTTACATTAAGTGGTGTAAAAATTTAACTTTTTATTTTCGGTATACTAATAGAGTTATCTACGTCTCTTCCGGAAACTGTTTTAAGTTGTAGGTAAATACTATTTTTGAGAGGTCTTTCGTCCTTATCTTCCTTGTATGGAGTTGTATTATTTTCGATATATACTGTTTGGGTGTCGTTTGTAATAGGAGTTACCACTTTTTAACTTTCGTAAAGAGGATTTCAGTCCTTGTTCTGTTCCCATGGGTGAAAGTGGTGATGATAAGTTGTATCAAGACCTTCAAAACCGGTGTCGTTAGTCTCGTCTTTTTCTTTATTTTCCTTAGGTTTAACCTTTTCTTCTTCATTTTGAGAGTGACAAACGTCTACTGTACTAGGAGATGTACCTTTTGGGATTTCTGAGGTGGTCTTTTAATGATCTCGATTAGCTACTTATATCGTTTCAACGTCTGATATTTTAGTTGTGTGTCTTTANAAGACCTTCAAAACCGGTGTCGTTAGTCTCGTCTTTTTCTTTATTTTCCTTAGGTTTAACCTTTTCTTCTTCATTTTGAGAGTGACAAACGTCTACTGTACTAGGAGATGTACCTTTTGGGATTTCTGAGGTGGTCTTTTAATGATCTCGATTAGCTACTTATATCGTTTCAACGTCTGATATTTTAGTTGTGTGTCTTTAGGGAACGTAAGGATATGTGATTATTACTCTTTCATCTTTTTCTTTAATTCCTTTGTTAAGGTAAGTGGTAACGTTTCTTTTCTTCTTTTATGAATCCTTATATAGATAGATTTCTTTGATTTCTGGATACATATCCTTTGATATTTTGTGACCACTTTCTTTAGTTTCTCCTGTGATTATCTACCTCTTTATATGGTTTACTCATATCATGGGTTTCGTTAAATGTCTAAGTTACGTTAGGGATAGTTCGATGGTCGCCATAAAAAGTGTCTTGATCTTGTTTATTAAAGTTCTAAACATACCTTTATGTTGTTTGGAGCTTATCGGTTTCGTTAAAACTCTTTCTTCTTACCTTGACCTCCTTAGTTGAACGGACTGAAGTCCGAGATGATGTTTCGGTGTCAGTAGTTCTGTCATACCATGACCGTGTTTTTGTCTTTATATCTAGTTACCTTGTTTTATCTTTCGGGTCTCTATTTAGGTGTGTGGATACCTGTGGAATAGAAGTTGTTTCCTCCGTTCTTATATGTTACCTCTTTTCTGTTAGAGAAATTGTTCACCATGACCCTTTTGACCAGTTGGTGAACATTTTCTTACTTTGATCTAGTGAAAGATTGTGGTATGTGTTTTTATTTGAGTTGTACCTAATTTCTAGATTTACATTCTAGTCTTTGATATTTTGAGGATCTCCTCTTGTATCCGTTTTGTAAAAGACTGTATTTAGTGTCGTCCTAGGAGATACTGGGTGGAGGGTCTTATGACCTTTATTTTCGTTTTTAATTGTTTACCCTAGATTAATTTTAATTTTCGAAGACGTGTTGTTTCCTTTTATATTCGTTCCACTTTTCTGTCGGAAGCTTACCCTCTTTTATTATCGTTTACTTCGTTGACTGTTTGTTGCTTAGAGTTTTTATATGTTCGTTGAGTACGTCGAGTTAAGGTCTTTTTATTTGCTGGGTTAGTTTTTTTACCCGGTTTCTTGATTTATCTGTAAAGAGGTTTCTTCTGTATGTCTACTGATTGTTTGTGTACTTTTCTACGAGTTGTAGTGAGTAATAGTCTCTTTACGTTTAGTTCTGGTGTTAGTCCATGCTAAAGCGTGGTCAGTCTTACTGACGCTAGGTTTTCAGACGTTCGTTATTTACGACCTCTCCCACACCTCTTTTCCCTTGGGAGAAGATGACAACCACCCTTACGTTTGATCATGTCGGTGATACCTCTTGTCACAACTCTAAGGAATTTTTTGACCTTTATCTTGACGGAATACTGGGACGTTATGGTGACGACCCGTATGTATGACTCCTTTGGTCTTAACTTTCTCTGTGTACATGGGGTTACAAGTAACGTCGTGAAATATTATCGGTCCTGTACCTTTGTCGGATCTACAGGTAGTCGTCTACTTACCTATTCTTTCGACACCATGTATATGTGCTACCTCATAATGAGTCGGTAATTTTTCTTATGTAAACTTAGTCAAGATTACTCCACCTACTTTGACCTCGGTTAATATGTCTCACTTCATTCGGTCTTTCTTTTTGTGGTTATGTCATATGATTGTGTATATATACCTTAAATCTTTGTACTATTACTATTGGGACATACACTCTGTCGTTTTCTCTGTGTCTCCATATTTTGCCTGAAAACCTGAGACTCCCTCTCCCTCTTCCACCCTACTAAACCCTCTTACCGTAACTTTGTACATATGATAGTACATTCTTTGCTTAGTGGTCAGATATGAGTTATATCCTATGTCCTACGAACCCCGACCGCGTGCCCCTACTAGGTCTCTCTACTATACCCCACCCTCCACTCTCCCCCCAAGTACTAACCCTTGAGTACATGTGGGCACCGCCTAAGTACAGTTACATACCGTTTTGGTTATGTCATAATATTTCATTTTATTTCATTTTTATTTTTAATTTTTTTAATTCGTTTACCTTCATTAGAAATTATTAATAAATTAATAAATGATTAGACAATAATTATATCGTCTTGATTATTCGTCTCATGTAGTACTCTTTACGACCCGAACTACTTCGTGTTCGACGTTAGTTCTGATGACCCTCTTTATAGTTATTGGAGTCTATATGTTTACTGTGGAGGGAATACCGTCTTTCACTTCTTCTTGATTTTTCGGAAAACTAATTTCCCTTTCTCCTCTTACTTTTTTAACCGAATTTCGAGTTGTAAGTCTTTTTCTTCTAGTACCGTAGACCAGGGTAGAGCAGTACCGTTTACCTACCCCTTTGTCGCCTTTGTCACAGTCTGAAATAAAAAGACCCGAGGTTTTAGTGACGTCTACCACTAACGTCGGTACTATAATTTTCTGTGAATGAGGAACCTTCCTTTCAATACTGGTTGGATCTGTCGTATAATTTTTCGTCTCTGTACTGAAACAGTTGTTTACAGACAGATCAGTTCCAACAAAAAAAGGTCACCAGTACATACCTATACTTCAACCTGATATTTCTTTCGACTAACTACGAAAACTTGACACCACAACCTCTTCTGAGAACTCTCAGGGAACCTGACGTTCCTCTAGGTTGGTCAGGTAGGATTTCCTCTAGTCAGGACCCACAAGTAACCTTCCTGACTACAACTTCGACTTTGAGGTTATGAAACTGGTGGACTACACTTCTCGACTGAATAAACTTTTCTTGGATTACGTCCCTTTCTAACGTATGTCCTCCCCTTCCCCTGTTGTGTCCTACTCTACCAACCTACCATAGTGACTGAGTTACCTCTACCCAAACACACCTGAGACCCTCAACCACTATCTGTCCCTCCGGATCGTACGACACCAAGTACCCCAGCGTTTCTCAGTTTGTACTGACTCGGTGACTTGACTTGGCTTACAGGAGAATCTTCTAATCAAAGAAAATATTAAATGGTACTGGAATCAATATGACCTCCTGATGATAAACCCCATGATTAAGACTCTCTGAGTTTACGTGAATACTATGTCGATTAGAACAGGTCAAGAAGATAATCGATTTTTCCTCAGTCTCGTCATGAATTTAAAAGTCTGATTCAATAAGAAAGACTAGTACTGTTCAAGGGACGATGATTGTAAACATGTAGTTTGTGTAACTATAATGGATTTTCCCCGGGTCAACAGAGTACTTTCGGTATGAATGAAAAAATGGACAAAATAAAGGGATTCTTACATATATATATAAGGGATCCTTCATTAGATGAAAAAGGTCCTAGTAAATTTTTGTGAAAAACTACAGTACAATAGGAATCAATATAGAAGAGTGTCAAAGTGTAAAGAGTTCCAACGAACATCTCGAACTTCTAACTAAATCCGATTTTTAAGTATATTTCTTACGGGAACACCCTTATATAAAAACAATTAGACCTGAGTTAAGTACAAAGAACAGAAGTCTAAATATTGAAGTGGGAGTATTCTATTGGTCTCTACTAAAATGTCCTTTTTAGTATATTAGGAAACATAAGTATAAGAATTTTCTTTTTTTGATGCAAATATTTTCCTTTGTATAAAATCTCCGAGAAACTTTTGACGATAAAAATAATTGTACCTAAAAAGAAACCTCTAACTTAGTAATAAACTTTTTACATTGATACAGGTTTCTTTGTGAAAATCATTTCATACCTATATTAGATAATAATTATCCGAATAAACAGAAGAAAACTCAAAATTTTTATAGTGGAGTGATAGTAGTTTTCTTGTGTTTATTGTCTACAACAGTTCCTACGTCTCTTTTCCCTTAGGAGTACGTGACAATTATTCTTACCTTTAACGACGTCGGTAACACCTTTTGTTATACCCCAAAAGGACTTTTTGATTTGATGGGACACCGGATCTTTAAGGTAAAGACCCATATATAGGTTTTTTCGTTTTTGTAATTAAACTCTTCTATGTACATGGGGTTACAAGTATTGTCTTAATAAATGTTAACGGTTCTCTCCTTCGGTGCATACACCGGTAGCTATCTCCTTACCTATTTCTTCTACACCATATGTGTGTTACCTTATGATAAGTCAACCTTCTCCCACAAACGATACTAGTCACACAAGAGAACCGTTTTGAGATAATCGTAAACGGGAAGAAGTAAGACATAAGGTTCCTGTTTAAACGGACAATGAGGTCCACAAAGAACTGAAGGATGAAAACGTGAGGTCAGGGGTTTTAGATTTCCTGTAGAAAAAAACCACAATCAAGATTTTCCAGAACATCCAGAAGTATCTTGGTAAGTTGAAGTCGAAGAAGTCGTAATGACCAACCCCGTATCTGAACCTAATGACACTATAACTTACTAAACGGAACCTTTACTTATCTCTAGTAAGACAGTAAAAACTCTGACGTAGGTTCATGACGCAAAACCTGAACAAACAATCGGTACTACCGATGAGGTAAAAAGGATTCCCGAAGGACGGGTGTCATCATCTATATTACCAGTAGACTCAATTTAAGTGACTAAGGTCAGGCGAAATCAAGCGACTAAGGATCTTACAGCTGCAAGTGAGAACGGTAGAGGACAAACTGGTGAAGGTTAAACGGAACTAAGTACCTAGATTGTAAGGTCCAAGGATACGTGATAACGAGAAATGTCGTAGTCTGGAACGAAGATAATGGTCAGTATAGGTGTTGACCCGTAACAAAAACGAAACTGAGGTAGGGAAGTAGAAAAGACCTCAATAAAGAAGTGACTAGAGGCCATCGTATAACCCGTGGATGGCTGGACCCCTTAAGGAGAAAGTCATAGGATAGTAAAACGGAAAAGTATGACAAGCACCCTAAGAGTTCCGTTCTTACGACTTCACCAAACGGTAAGGGAAGAGGTCACCTGGTGTAAGACAGTCTGGAGAGGTGGTACTGATCTACCAGTTGTGACTTTAGTCTGACTAATATAAGAAACGTCGGTTTCTACCTCTTCGAGATATGTCAGTCGTTTTTGTTCTGGTCCTCAACTTACACCGAGTCTAGTACTTGAGGAATAACGGTTTAAGTCTGAATTTAATTTCTTTCATCCCCTTTAGTGGTCTCTTCCGTTACCGTGGGGTGAGGTCATGAGAACGGACCTTTTGTGGTACCTGCCTCCTCCGACCATCCGACGTCAGGTACCCCAGCGATTCTCAACCTGTACTGACTTGCTGAAGTGAAAGTGAAAAGTGAAAATACGAAACCTCTTCCTTTACCGTTGGGTGAGGTCACAAGAACGGACCTCTTAGGGTCCCTGTCCTGTCGGACCACCCGACGGCAGATACCCCAGTGTGTCTCAGCCTGTGCTGACTTCACTGAATCGTCGTCGTCGTCCCTTTTGGTGATCTGGTAAGTCCACTGGATTTAGTTTAGGGAATACTAATATGTCACAATCACTCTTTATCTAAATTCCCTGATCTAGACTATCTATCTCACGAACTACTTGTGAGATAGATAGGTACTGTAACATGTCCTCTGTCCCTCGTTCTGGTATGGGTACCTTTTCTTTACGTTTTTTCGTTTTACCGACAGACTCCTCCGGAATGTTTATCGACACTTTTCTTCTCTTTACTTTTTGTTTCCTCTTTTCCTTTCTATATACGTAACTTACGTCTCAAGGTTTCTTATCGTTCTTCTCTATTCTTTCGGAAGGAGTCGCTAGTTACGTCTCTTTATCTCCTTTTGTTGCCTTACCCTTTCTGATCTCTAGAGAAGTTCTCTTAATCTCTATGGTTCCCTTGTAAAGTACGTTTCTACCCGAACTATTTCCTGTCTTTACCATACCTGGATTGTCTTCGTCTTCTATAATTCTTCTCCACCGTTCTTATGTGTCCTCTTGACATGTTTTTTCTTGAAGTGTTGGGTCTATTAGTGTTACCACACTAGTGAGTGGATTTCGGTCTGTAGGACCTTACACTTCAGTTCACCCGGAATCTTTCGTAGTGATACTTGTTTCGATCACCTCCACTACCTTGAGGTCAACTCGATAAAGTTTAGGACCTACTACTACGACATTTTCACAAGGTGAGTTATACGGTCGTTTAAACCTTTTGAGTCGTAACCGGTGTCCTGACCTTTTCCAGTTAAAAGTAAGGTTAGGGTTTCTTTCCGTTACCGTCTCTTAAGAGATTGATGATGTGTTAAAGTGAGTAGAGTGTACGATCATTTCATTATGAGTTTTATGAGGTTCGGTCCGAAGTCGTTATGTACTTGGTACTTGAAGGTCTATAAGTTCGACCAAAATCTTTTCCGTCTCCTTGGTCTCTAGTTTAACGATTGTAGACGACCTAGTAGCTTTTTTGTTCTCTTAAGGTCTTTTTGTAGATAAAGACGAAATAACTGATACGGTTTCGGAAACTGACACACCTAGTGTTATTTACACCTTTTAAGACTTTCTCTACCCTTATGGTCTGGTGGACTGAACGGAGAACTCTTTGGATATACGTCTAATCCTTCGTTGTCAATCTTGACCTGTACCTTGTTGTCTGACCAAGGTTTATCCTTTTCCTCATGCAGTTCCGACATATAACAGTGGGACGAATAAATTGAATATAAGTCTCATGTAGTACTCTTTACGACCTGACCTTCTTCGTGTTCGACCTTAGTTCTAACCCCCCTCTTTATAGTTATTGGAGTCTATACGTCTACTGTGGTGAGAATACGTCTTTCACTTCTTCTTGATTTTTCGGAGAACTACTTTCCCTTTCTCCTCTCACTTTTCCAAACGGATTTCGAGTTGTAAGTCTTTTGCTTCTAGTACCGTAGACCAGGGTAGTGAAGTACCCTTTATCTACCCCTTTGTCACCTTTGTCACAGTCTGAAATATAAAGACCCGAGGTTTTAGTGACGTCAACCACTGACATCGGTACTTTAATTTTCTGTGAATGAGGAAGTTTCCTTTCAATACTGGTTGGATCTGTCGTATAAGTTTTCGTCTCTGTAATGAAACGGTTGTTTCCAGGTAGATCAGTTCCGATACCAAAAAGGTCACCAGTATATACCTACACTCTCAACCTGATATTTCTTTCGACTCGTGACTTCTTAACTACGAAAAATTGACACCATAACCTCTTCTGAGAAATCTTAGGGAACCTGACGTTCCTCTAGGTTGGTCCGGTAAGATTTCCTTTAGTCAGGACCCACAAGAAACCTTCCTTACTACGACTTCGACTTTGAGGTCATGAAACCGGTGGAGTACTCTTCTCAACTGAGTAACCTTTTCTGAGACTACGATCCTCCCTAACCTCCGTCCTCCTCTTCCCCTCCTGTCTCCTAGTCTACCGACCTACCGTAGTGACTGAGCTGCCTGTACTCAATCTCACTTGAGACCCTCAACCACTACCTGTCCCTCCGGACCACACGACGTCAAGTACCCCAGCGTTTATCAGCCTGTGCTGACTCACTCACTTGACTACTATACTTTCGTATAAATTGAGAGATTCCGACTTCCTACTCTAAAAATTTTAAGTTAAGTACTTTTAATCAAATACCACAAGAGTCACGTCTACATCCACGGGGAGGGTGTAAGAAGGAAAAAAGATAGCACTATGAAAGGGAGAAACCAACGAAATACAGAAAAGGTAGAAGGTCACTTGGGATTCGAGAAACTTACGTCTGTAGTATGAGTACGTCGAGATACGGGATTTCAATATAATAACGGATCTTACTTTTACGAATAAAAGATTCACTTTCTCACTTACTGGTAAGTAACAGGGTTATTGATAAGTGGATAATCATAACAGATCAATCTACTGGACAAGTATCGAACGAGAGTTCCATTAGTTCTACAATCGATTAAATCCAATGGTACAAAATGTAAAAGTCCTATAAACTCAAAAGTGACCCCTGTGTAGTCTTTAATATCTGCGTAGTTATTTTATAAGACCGTTACCTGAAAGTCATTAATATTATCTGTTAATTTCTACATAAAAAAATTTGTTTCTGAGAAGCATAGTGTAGTACATCCATTGGGTGTAGTATTTCGATCGGGTTACAGTCACAACACATCTCTACATTCTATACACACAAACGTCTCTCTAGGTTACCCAGACTACTTACGACTCCATGTACTCTGGAAAGACGACGTTAACTTGAATTGATCTAATTTGAATGAAAACCGAACGAAACGTTAAGGGGACCATATCTTACTACACTTTCTCCCTTCATCATGTCACCGATCAACGTTTGACTCATTCGTACACAGAGTACCGATAACTCTGTAGGTGATAAAACAATAAAACTAAGAGTGGACCATTACCAAGGTTTACATACTATAAACCGTTTTTTTTTTGTTTTTTGTTTTTTGTATTTAGTAATCAAGGGTCAATTTTGTCGGTAAGATTTGGTTCTTTACACAAACCGTAAAAGGCTTTACGAAATAACCTTACTAGTTCCCCAACTTCCTGACCTCAATCCATATTACTATTAAAAGAAATTTGCCCTCTTCCAGTACTACTTTCAACGAAAAATAGTCATTAATCTCAAGACATCGTCGTTGTACAGGATTAATACTATAAATCTGGTAATCGTTTACTTATTACAATAAATCTAAGACGATGCCTTTTAATGGGGTCCGGTACACCGTAGAATGTTTCACTAACTCATATTTCGATAAACACCAGATGTAGAGTACGTGAATGGATTGGGCAGAGTGTATGTGTGAGGTAGACCCGAGTAAATAATTCCCGTGAAATCATAAGTTGTGTCTTGAACTTTTCACCGTGGAGTCACCCGAACCTCTGTCTCTACTTGTAGAGATAGAATAATTTAAAACGTGTTATACCATTTCTAATACTTACCGCTATATTTCACTTAGTGACCATAGATTACTTGTTACTTGTAAATACTTACTGGTATCAGGGGAAACTTAGTAAGAAAGTCTTTGTAGCCGTTACTTTAGTCTTCCTAGATTTTAGCCTTTAATCTCTTTAGATCACCAATAAAGTTTTATTAAGCTGGATCGTATATAAAATCATTGAATATTCTGGTAGGTAATTAGTAAATGTAAGTATCACAGCTCGTCGTATGGTCCGTCATCTTGTCCTTCTGCGGACGGGATGCCTAAGGATATCTACGAAGCCAGATCTACTCAAACTTTACACATTGTTTTAAAAAATGGGTCGTCTGATACTTCTAACTAAGAACCATGTCAATGGGTCTGATAAAAAGTGAAAAACCCTCCTCTTTCTTTATTATGGCTAAACTATAAGGGAGTTTGTGTAATTTGTAAATTCCCTAAAGGACCCAGACTGAACTTAATAATCAGCGTTCTCCGAACGGTAACCGACTGTTAGATCACAATGGGCTGGGTTCCCACCGAGTCAGTTTAAACAGTGTCTTGTTGTCATGAAGTCTCAGTTATTGAAAAAGCAAAGTCCTTTAAAACGGTTAATAAGTTAGATTCCAAAGTAAACGAATTACTGAAGGAGTAAAATGGTAGATTACACGAAGGAATAAAGGAGTAGAAAAATGAAAAATAGAGAAAATCAATAAGAAAGTAGGTCGATACAATAAAAATTAGAAAGGAGGATTTATTTACGGAGATTGAGTACTTCTGTGTTTCGGTTTCCGGTTTACTGAAATTGACGGTCACATACTTTTGAAAGTTTCAAACCACTTCACTCACAGTAAGTCAAGTCAAGTCAAGTCAAGTCAGTGATCAGCACAGGCTGATAAACGCTGGGGTACTTGACGTCGTGTGGTCCGGAGGGACAGGTAGTGGTTGAGGGCCTCAAGTGAGTCTGAGTGCAGGTAGCTCAGTCACTACGGTAGGTCGGTAGAGTAGGAGACAGCAGGGGAAGAGGACGGGGGTTAGGGAGGATCGTAGTCTCAGAAAAGGTTACTCAGTTGAGAAGAGTACTCCACCGGTTTCATGACCTCGAAGTCGAAGTCGTAGTAAGGAAGGTTTCTTGTGGGTCCTGACTAAAGGAAATCTTACCGGACCAACCTAGAGGAACGTCAGGTTCCCTAAGATTTCTCAGAAGAGGTTGTGGTGTCAATTTTCGTAGTTAAGAAGTCACGAGTCGAAAGAAATATCAGGTTGAGAGTGTAGGTATATACTGGTGACCTTTTTGGTATCGGAACTGATCTACCTGGAAACAACCGTTTCATTACAGAGATGAAAACTTATACGACAGATCCAACCAGTATTGAAAGGAAGCTTCCTCATTCGCAGAAAACTAAAGTACCGACGTTAGTGGTAGACGTCACTAAAACCTCGGGTCTTTATTTTTCAGACTGTGACAAAGGTGACAAAGGGGTAGATAAAGGGTACTTCACTACCCTGGTCTACGGTACTAGAAGCAAAAGGTTTACAACTCGAAATTCGATTGAAAGAGTGAGGGGAGAAAGGGAAAGTAGTTCTCCGAAAAATCAAGGAGAAGTGAAAGATGGTATTCTCACGGCAATGACCCCGTGTATTGACCCACCCCCCCCCCCTACAGATGCGACAGTCAATATCAGTTCACAGTCGAGACTCGACGTTAGTAAGTTTTACTTCAGGAAAAAAACCTCCACCATCTTGAAAATTTCCAGAAGAAAAAGAACAAATAAATACACAAAACAGGGTAATTAACCTACCCGCCCTAACTTCTCAAATATCGTTGTTTAAGTTATTCGCGTCTCCCTCAATTGGTTGGGACTCATTACACACTGGTAAACCTCGGCAGTTTGACACAAAGCACCTTTTGCGAATTTGCGAAAAGAGGTTTTACAAATTCTCTTAAACACGTATTATATTATTATGAAATTTCTAAATGATTCGTCTACTAAAGGACTAAACGTCATACTGTTTGAATATTTCGTTACCGTCTTTAGTATCTCTGCAATTTATATAGTTATACACGAGTAACGAGGAAACAGTTTAGACACTAAAAGAAAACCAGTTTTAGTTGTGGTCTACGTATTCTCATGTACTACTTACAATCAATTTACCCTATTAAAAATGAATATAAGTAGTGTTAAAAGAAAATTAATAAACACCCAAAAAACAGGACACTTAACATTGGAATAAAACGGTAAGAAGAAAGAAAATTCAAAATTAGAATTCGTAGGAAAAGTTAAGAAAGGTTATAGAAGTCCAAAACAACAATCCTAAATGTGAAATATGAGAACGATATGAATAAGTTAACACAGAAACAAAAAACAAAACTTGTAAAAACAAATGATTAAACAAACGGTCATAAACAACGAAAACGTTCACTCGAATATGACTAAAAGTAAAGTTTATCGAATTTTAAAAGGTGTTTTAATTAAGTCAAAACAAAATTTACATACAGAGTATTTTACTACAAATATCATTTATTTTCAACTTTTTTACATACCGTAATCCTATAACATAATGAAAGGTATATTACTTACGTGTTATCAAAACTTTTATGATGAATAGAGATTTTGTTAAAAATTTCAGTTATAAAGTAATCAACTCTTTATTAAAAATAATGTGGTCATTAAGAGAACAAAATACAATGTAGACCATGAATCATGTGTAAGATATTCAGTTTTAAAGACAGACAATAGACCATACGAAACCCAGGATCCTTTAGTAAAATGTATTATTCCCTCTTGTCATGTAAACCTATTTTACAGTCCCTTTATTTCACAGAGAAGAGGGGGGAACACTCCAGGTCATTATATAGAAAATCAAATTATTAGTCAAAGTCTCATAAGTCTCCTTAAGTATTGAGGGAAACTATGTCAGTTTCTATGAAAATGACAGTTCACTTTTTCTTTTTTTTAGGACAGTTAGTAAGATAATCCAATTTGGTGGAATATATAAATTCCTGATCATAAGTACCTTTTATGGTACATATTACACAGATATTTATCTGAGTTTGTTTACAATAATTATCTATAAAGATTCGTAGTATCTAACCTGGTCAAATAATGAGTAGACTACAAAAGTGTACAGAATTGTTAACTAGACTTTGTAGAATATAAGATAAACCATCATCGTCAGTAGTTTTATCGGTTTTAATGATACGTCCGTACGGTCCGGGTAAACTGTCATTGTATATTTGTACTAGTAGTAATCGTTTATACCCGGTCTACAAGTAGGGGATCCTTAGGTACCTTTACTAATGAATACCATATCTCAGTAAGAACTGTACTTTTTTTTTTAACTTGTATCTTCTTTCATGTTTTAAAGTTTACTAGGATGACATGGCGATCTCTTTTCTTTGATATTCATCTCAACTATAAAAACCTATAACTACAGATAATTCAACGAGTTACTTCATTAGAAAGGTAGATAAGGATTGACACCAAGGGATCAGAAGGAACGAATTTTCTTGATGATGAAAAAAAAAAAAAAAAAAAAACAGGTAGACTAATAAGAGATAGTGTAGGTCACTGAAGGCCTGTTTTGAAGTAATTATTGGGACATTCTATACAACAGTATAAAACCCGACAAAACAAAAGAAGAACTCTACTTCCGGTCTCTTTATACACTGAAAGTTTTTAGGACGATGACCTGACTGACTGAGAAAATAGAATATAACTTCATCTTTATTTTGGAATCATGATATCTACCGTTTTCAACGTTTTCATTTTCTTATGTCTTTGGAGAAGTCTCTCTTTCTAAAAATTTGTACGAACTCATAGTCTGATTTCACTTTGTTATACATTATATCACTCCGTAAAGTAACTCAATACTGAGATGATGGTATCTTATAATAAAAGTCCTCAATTTTAAATAACATTCCCGTACGTAATTTATTAAAAGATATGTCGGATTAAAGTGCACAATTAGAAATTAGTCGTATAAACTTCTTTTCTAAAAGTCATTACACCTACACCTGACGAATACGTTTGGTGTTATCTTTCTCAAGACTCTGAGTCAAGGTCTCAAATATGAAAGTCTCAGTACGGTACTTTACAAATAGTGTTGGGTTGACTCGACAAGTAGTGTCAGAATTTTACATAAGAAGGAAATCTCAAGTACATATTTTTCCGTACAGACTTCTAACACTTGGTCCAACCTAACCGATACGTAATATTAAGACAAAGAAGTGAACTTCCGTAAAACTTTACTCCTACACTCTCAACCTGATATTTCTTTCGACTCGCGGTTTCTTAACTACCAAAACTTGACACCACAACCTCTTTTGAGAACTCTCATGGAACCTGACGTTCCTCTAGGTTGGTCAGGTAGGATTTCCTTTAGTCATGACTTACAAGTAACCGTCCTGACTCCGACTTCGACTTTGAGGTTATGAACCCGGTGAACTACACTTTTTGATTGAGTACACTTTTCTGGGACTACGACCCTTTTCTAACTTACGTCCTCCTCTTCCCCTACTGTCTCTTATTCTACCAACCTACCGTAGTGGCTGAGTTACCTTTACTCAAACTCATTTGATGCCCTCAACCACTACGTATCCCTCTGGACCACACGTCAGGTACCCTAGCGTTTCTCAGTCTGCACTGACTCACTGACTTGACTTGATTTGACTTATAATAGATGTTTTCTACATTCAGTACTACAGTGTCGCCTATAGTTTTAACCATATCTGTGTGGGAGTATATTATAGATTGAGATCTAGGGTGTCGATCACTTAGTTTACAAAATAAAAAGAATACGTAAAAGTCGAATTATAATTTATTTTTCAAGAGGTCCCTACCCTATTATTAACGGAAAGTATAAGATTTATTAAGTCACAAATTCTCTTAAAAGTTTTATTTGTAAAAGATTAATTTTATACGAAATATCGATAAACAGTAAAAATAAAATTAGTTAGTTGATAAATAACTACGTCTCTCTTACAAACGGTTTAAGAGGGACCCGAACAAGATAAATACATATAGTCATTGAGTCGAAGATAAATCAACATCGATTCTTAATCGGTGTTTAGAATTCTGGTGAAGTCAAATCAGTGAGTCAGCACAGGTTGAGAAGCGTTGGGGTACTTGGTGTCATGCGGTCCGGAGGGACAGGAATTCAAGAGTATTATTCCATAAAACCTCTTCCAATTAACTTTCAGATTTGTAATCGTGCCTGTTTTTGTTAAAAAAGGAAAATTAGGAATAATCCTTTTACCATAATCTATATGGACCTAAAGAGAATACTTATAAAAAAAACAATTACACTCCAAGAATTATTTACTTTTTCAAGTTAGTGAGGAAGGAAATTGAGAGTTGAGAACTACAGGGTTTCTTCACAGTAAATTGAAACCTGATTAAAGAGACAAACACGATATGAAAAACTGTGATCAATGAATGATACAAAGTTACACTAAGAGTTAATTGAAGTACATATATTGAGGTCGATTGTAGGAGAATGTGTGATGAGATTCGTGGAACATAACCTGTAAAGAAAATGATAGAAGGAAGGAAAGACGAACATCGTACATGATTATCGTTTGATCTCCCGTACATTATAATATGTTTTAATGATAAAGTTAACTCTATATTAAAACTGTAGAATTACCTAAGAGTATTTGTTCACTCAAAAGTATATGTGTGTGTGTGTGTGTATGTGTGTGTGTGTGTTCTAAAAAGACTCACTCTATTAATTGACTCATATTTTCTTATCGGAAACTGGACCCCTTTTTAATCCTAAGACTTTTGACCTTACCCTTAAATGAACGTCTTTTGTCACCTTAACCCGGGAGGAGGATCATCCATCCAGAATGACCTCCCGTACCTGAGGGGACTATCTTCCTAGTACGGTCAAAGAGTACTACGGAATGTAACAGGAGTCTGGATATTGGTCTTAACCTCAGTCCTTATAAACGTGTTCCTTTGGTGTGTGTTTTTTTTGAGAACCGTCTCTTTAGTATATTCCATGATTGTTAAATATATTAAATATACCTATATTTATATCTTTTTTACAAGTTCTTACCTTTTAAGATCCGGATTCTCCCTCCCCTTATTAAAATCTTACCCAATTTAGTTAGTTATATACAAATTAATGTTTCAACTAGGAACCAAGTGACACGGTCGAACTCGTCAACTCACCCCAAGAAAAAAAAAAGGTCAAATCAATTGAAATAAGAATTGATTAAAAAACCTTATTACATCTCCTTTATTAGATTTCCGAGTGTTTGATCGTTTACAATTTCTCTCCACTTGTGTAAGTTGACGAGGGATTGGGACGAGAGATTTCCCGGGTCATATGTAAGGGACCCGAAGGGACCATCGAGTCGACCATCTCTTAGGACGGTCCTCTGGGACCACACTAATGTCCCTACCCTTCAAGGGACCTCTTCACTATCCGATAGGTGAGGTCATAAGAACTAGAAAGAAGCACCAAGTCTACCATTTCTTAGACGGACGTTACACCCTCTCAACCCAAGTTAGGGACCTAATCCTTCTAGGGGACCTCCTCCCGTACCGTAGGGTGAGGTCATAAGAACGGATCTCTTAGGGTACCTATCTCCTCGGACCACCCAATGTCAGGGGTATCATCGTTTCTTAACCTGTTCTGACTCACAGATTCGTCTCGTGTCATATGTAAGTGATGAGTTTCTGAAACTATTTATAAGATCTCTCACCTCAGGGTTGTAGAGATTTTCACTAACGTGTCCCGACGTGAGACCTCTTTTTAGTACGAACACGTTCGTTCTATGAAGTCAGTACCCGAGGAACTGAAGTCTTACTATGACCTAGGGTCCTACAGTCTTTCATTCTTTACCGTGTAGAGACAATCTGATTAATCTAGTATCACTGATTTTTGGATATACGTCGAGTCCTTCGTTGTCAATCTTAACCTGTACCTTGTGTCTGACCAAGGTTTATCCTTTTCCTCATGTAGTTCCGACATATAAAAGTGGGACGAATAAATTGAATATAAGTCTCATGTAGTACTCTTTACGACCCGACCTTCTTCGTGTTCGACCTTAGTTCTAAAGGTCCTCTTTATAGTTATTGGAGTCTATACGTCTACTGTGGAGGGAATACCGTCTTTCACTTCTTCTTGATTTTTCGGAGAACTACTTTCACTGTCTCCTCTCACTTGTCCAACCGAATTTCGAGTTGTAACTCTTTTGCTTCTAGTACCGTAGACCAGGGTAGTGAAGTACCCTTTATCTACCCCTTTCTCACCTTTGTCACAGTCTGAAAGGAAAACCCCCGAGGTTTTAGTGACGTCTACAACTGACGTCGGTACTTTAATCTTCTGTGAGTAAGCTTCCTTCCAATACTGGTTGGATCTATCATATAACTTTTCGTCTCTGTACTGAAACGGTTGTTTCCAGGCAGATCAGTTCCGATACCAAAAAGGTCACCAGTACTTACCTACACTCTCAACCTGATACTTCTTTCGACTCACGGTTTCTTAACTACGAAAACTTGACACCACAACCTCTTCTGAGAACTCTCAGGGAACCTGACGTTCCTCTAGGTTGGTCAGGTAGGATTTCCTCTAGTCAGGACCCACAAGTAACCTTCCTGACTACGACTTCGACTTCGAGGTCATGAAACCGGTGGAGTACGTTTCTCAACTGAGTAACCTTTTCTGGGACTACGACCCTCCCTAACCCTCGTCCGCCTCTTCCCCTACTTTCTCTTACTCTACCGACCTACCGTAGTGACTGAGCTACCTACTCTCAGACACACTTGAGGTCCTCAACCACTACCTGTCCCTCCGGACCGCACGACGCTAAGTACCCCAACGTTTCTCAGCCTGTGCTGACTAGTTGACTTGACTTAACTGTTTTTTGTGGTCATCATAGTCGTTTTCCTAGTCTCACTATAGTAGGTATTCCGTAGAGTACCACCGTATAACTAGTAGCCAAGGACCATACTTGTTTGACGTATTAGGGATTAGGGATCTGAAGTACTCACGTTCAAAATGAACGTACGTACACACACACGACAGTGAAATCAATCTAGGTTGAGAAGTGTTGGGATATTTGACATCAAACGGTCCGAGGTGACAGGTATCCTAAGGGGTCCGTTCTTATGACCTCACCCAACGGGACTGGAGGAGGTTCCCTAGAAGGGTTCGGTCCCCTAGTTTGGACACAGAGGACGTAACATGCACCTAAAAAATGGGTGACTCGGTGGACCCTTCGGGACCCCCAGAATGGATTCAGTTGTATTAAAAATTACAAAGGAGTCGGTTAAAAATCTCGACCTAGTCAAATTTATAGAGAACCAGGAAGTTTGTCGTCTTTCCATCTATTTTAAACAAACCTTATACAGTGTAGTATTCATATATGAAACTTAGATAGAGAACAACAAGAGGGTTTTCAATTAATACAGATAAATAGTCTTACTGACGTAGAAACCCTTTCGTTACTAGGTATTGAAAGTCCTCAAAAACCTGTGAACCAAGTTCAAGGACTTTGCGGTCTTATAGTGACTTGTATAATATTTCCCTGAATATTCTCAGTTCGGGTACAGGTGAAATACAAGTCAAGTCAAGTCAAGTCAACGAGTCAGCACAGGCTGAGAAACGTTGGGGTACTTAGCGTCGGGCGGTCCGGAGGAACAGGTACTGGGTGAGGGTCTCAAGTGTGTCTGAGCGCGGGTAACTTAGTCACTACGGTAGGTCGGTAGAGTAGGAGACCACGGGGGAAGAAGAGGACGGGGGTTAGGGAGGGTCGTAGTTTCAGAAAAGGTTACTCAGTTGAGAACCGTACTCCACCGGTTTCATGACCTCAAAGTCGAAATCGTAGTAAGGAAGGTTTCTTTAGGGTCCCAACAGGAAGTCTTACCTGACCAACCTAGAGGAACGTCAGGTTTCCTGAGAGTTCTCAGAAGAGGTTGTGGTGTCAAGTTTTCGTAGTTAAGAAGCCGTGAGTCGGAAGAAGTGTCAGGTTGAGAGTGTAGGTATGTACTGGTGTCCTTTTTGGTATCGGAACTCATCTACCTGGAATCAACCGTTTCATTATAGAGACGAAAATTTATATGATAGATCCAACCAGTATTGAAAAGAAGGTTCCTCCGTCGCAGAAAATTAAAGTACCGACGTCAGTGGTAGACGTCACTTAAACCTCGGGGGGTTTTATTTCAGACTGTGACAAAGGTGACAAAGGGGTAGATAAAGGGTACTTCACTACCGAATCAATTAAGGATTTGAATTGGATATAAAATAAGGGATCAAAGGTTTATCTTAATTATAAGATTTGTTAACTGTCTTAAGGGTGGAAATAATTATCTCATTCCTGTTAGTACTACCTTTTACGACTGCCCTTTGGGGTCTTGAAGGGGTGGGATATAATTTAATCATTTTGTTTTTACTATGACTTCGAGTCTCTCTTATTACATCTGACTAGGACGACAGTTTCTGAATTTTCTAACTCCACTACTAAAGACAATACAGGTGTAAGTTGAAAGGGTAAATTATCATGATTTTAGAAATAAATAAAATAAAATAATAAAAAAATATAAAATGAAATAAAATGAAATGTTATGACATAACCAAAACGGTATGTAGTTGTTCTTAGACGGTACCCACATGTACTCAAGGGTTAGTACTTGTGGGGAGGGTGGAAGGAGGGGTATGGTAGAGAGACCCATTAGGGTCACGTGGTCGGGGTTCGTAGGACATAGGACGTAACTTGGATCTGTCCACTAAGCAAAGAATATACTATAATATGTACAAAGTTACGGTAAGAGAGTTTAGTAGGGTGGGAGAGGGAGAGGGTGTCTCAGGTTTTCTGACAAGATATATAGACACAGAGAAAACGACAGAACGTATGTCACAATAGTAATGGCACAAAGATTTAAGGTATATATACACAATCATATGACATAACCACAAAAAGGAAGACCGAATGAAGTGAGACATATTAGCCGAAGTCAAAGTGGGTGGAGTAATCTTGACTAAGTGTACATAAGAAGAATTACCGACTTATTATGAGGTAACACATATACATGGTGTCGAAAGAATAGGTAAGCAGACGACTACCTGTAGGTACAACAAAGGTACAGGACCGATAATATTTGTCACGACGCTACTTGTAACCCCATGTACACAGAGAAAGTTAAGACCAAAGGAGCCACATATACGGGTCGTTACCCTAACGACCCAGTATTCCGTCAAGATAAGGGTCAAAAAATTCCTTAGAGATGTGACAAGAGGTATCACCGACATGATCAAACGTAAGGGTGGTTGTCACATCCTCCCAAGGGAAAAGAGGTGTGGGAGAGGTCGTAAATAACGAACGTCTGAAAACCTAGCGTCGGTAAGACTTACCACACTTTAGCATGGAGTAACACCAAAACTAAATGTAAAGAGACTATTACTCACTACAACTCGTAGAAAAGTACACAAACAATCAGTAGACATACAGAAGAAACCTCTTTACAGCTAAATCAAGAAACCGGGTAAAAAACTAACCCAGCAAATAAAAAGACCTTAACTCGACGTCTTCAACGAACATATAAAAACTCTAAGCAACAAACAGTCAACGAAGTAATCGATAATAAAAGAGGGTAAGTCTTCCGACAGAAAAGTGGAACAAATATAAAAGGAAACAACACGTCTTCGAAAATTAAAATTAATCTAGGGTAAACAATTAAAAACGAAAATAAAGGTCATAAGACCCTCCACCCAGTATCTCCTAGGACGACACTAAATACAGTCTCTCACAAAACGGATACAAGAGGAGATCCTCAAAATATCAAAGACCAGAATGTAAATCTAGAAATTAGGTGAAACTCAAGTAAAAACACTTACCACAATCTTTCACTAGATCAAAGTAAGAAAATGTTCACCAACTGGTCAAAAGGGTCGTGGTGAACAATTTCTCTAACAGAAATTAGGTAACATGTAAGAACGAAGGAGACATTTCCTATTCCACAGGTATCCACACACCTAAATAGAGACCCGAAGGATAAAACAAGGTAACTAGATATAAAGACAGAAACACGGTCATGGTATGACAGAACTACTGACACCGAAACATCATCTCGGACTTCAGTCCGTACAACTAAGGAGGTCAATGTAAGAAGAAAGAGTTTTAACGAAAGCGATAAGCTCCAAAAAACATAAAGGTATGTTTAACACTTAGAATTTTTAATCCCGTCTTTATTTACGTTTTCTTTGTTTTCTCTGATATCGTTTTTAGTTGTTTCGGTTTTCGATCAAGAAACTTTCCTATTTATTTTAACTGTTTGGTAATCGGTCTGAGCAGTTCTTTGTTTCCCTCTTTTAGTTTAGTTATTTTAATCTTTACTTTTACCTCTCTAGTGTTGTCTGTTGTGTCTTTATGTTTCCTAGTTTTCTTTGACGATAGTCGTTAATATACGGTTATTTTACCTGTTGCACCTTTTGTACCTGTTTAAGAATCTTTTCATGTTGAAAGGTTTTGACTTGGTCCTTCTTTATCTTTTTAGAATTGTTTGGGTAGTGTTCGTGTCTTTAACTTTGATTAGTCTTTAGAAGGTCGTTTGTTTTCGGGTCCAGGTCTGCCGAAGTGTCGACTTAAGATGGTTTTTAAATCTCTTCTCGATTGTGGATAGGATGAGTTTGAGAAGGTCTTTTAACGTCTCCTTCCATTTGAAGGTTTGAGTAAGACACTCCGGCGACAGTGTGATTATGGTTTCGGACTGTTTTTACGGTGTTATTTTTTTTTTTTTTTTTTTTT
>SJYO01037955.1:26612272-26705501 GCA_006410555.1 Capra ibex
CTTTTGATGTCCGGTTATAGTGACTACTTGTATCTACGTTTTTAGGAGTTGTTTTAAGATCGTTAGTCTTAGGTTGTTGTGTAATTTTTCTAGTATGTGGTACTGGTTCACCCGAAATAGGGTCCCTACGTTCCTAAGAAGTTATAGGCGTTTAGTTAGTTACATTAAGTGGTGTAAAAATTTAATTTTTTATTTTCGGCATACTAATAGCGTTATCTACGTCTCTTCCGGAAACTGTTTAAAGTTGTAGGTAAATAGTATTTTCGAGAGGTCTTTCGTCCTTATCTTCCTTGTATGGAGTTGTATTATTTTCGATATATACTGTTTGGGTGTCGTTTGTAATAGGAGTTACCACTTTTTAACTTTCGTAAAGAGGATTTCAGTCCTCGTTCTGTTCCCACGGGTGAAAGTGGTGATGATAAGTTGTATCAAGACCTTCAAAACCGGTGTCGTTAGTCTCGTCTTTTTCTTTATTTTCATTAGGTTTAACCTTTTCTTTTTCATTTTGAGGGTGACAAACGTCTACTGTACTAGGAGATGTTTCTTTTGGGATTTCTGAGGTGGTCTCTTAATGATCTTGATTAGCTACTTACATCGTTTCAACGTCCTATATTTTAGTTGTGTGTCTTTAGGGAACGTAAGGATATGTGATTATTCCTCTTTCATCTTTTTCTTTAATTCCTTTGTTAAGGTAAGTGGTAACGTTACTTTTCTTCTTTTATGAATCCTTATATAGATGGATTTCTTTGATTTCTGGATATATATCTTTTGATATTTTGCGACCACTTTCTTTAGTTTCTGCTGTGATTAGCTACCTCTTTATGTGGTGCAAGTACCTAACCTTCTTAGTTAAATCACTTTTACTCATATGATGGGTTTCGTTAAATGTCTAAGTTACGTTAGGGATAGTTCGATGGTCACTATAATGGTTTAGAAATCAAGGTTCTTTTTCTTTATGTTTTTTTCTTTTTACCGACAGACTCCTTCGGAATGTTTATCGACACTTTGTTTCCCTTCACTTTTCGTTTCCTCTTTTCCTTTCTATACGGGTAAACTTATGTCTCAAGGTTTCTAGTCGTTTATCTCTATTCTTTCGGAAGGAGTCACTAGTTACGTTTCTTTATCTCCTTTTGTTGTCTTACCCTTTCTGATCTCTAGAGAAGTTCTTTTAATCTCTATGGTTCCCTTGTAAAGTACGTTTCTACCCGAGTTATTTCCTGTCTTTAACATCCCTGGATTGTCTTCGTCTTCTAGAATTCTTCTCCGCCGTCCTTATGTGTCTTCTTAAAATGTTTTTTCTAGAAGTACTGGGTCTGCTAGTGGTACCACACTAGTGAGTGGATTTCGTCTATAGGACCTTACACTTCAGTTCACCCGGAATCCCTCGTAGTGATGCTTGTTTCGATCACCTCCATTACCTTAAGGTCACCTCGATAAAGTTTAGGATTTTCTACTACGATACTTCCACGACGTGAGTTACACAGTCGTTTAAACCTTTTGAGTCGTCACCGGTGTCCTGACCTTTTTCAGTTAAAAGTAAGGTCAGGGTTTCTTTCCGTTACGGTTTCTTACGAGTTTGATGTCGTGTTAACGTGAATAGAGTGTGTGATCAGTTCATTACGAGTTTTAAGAGGTTCGGTCCGAAGTCGTTATGCGCTTGACACTTAGAGGTCTACAAGTTCGATACTAATCTTTTCCGTCTCCTTGATCTCTAGTTTAACGGTTGTAGGTGACCTAATAGCTTTTTCGTTCTCTTAACGTCTTTATATAGATAAAGACGAAATAACTGATACAGTATCGGAAACTGAAACACCTAGTTCGACCTCTTTAATAACTATATTATTAATTTTATTATTTTGGTGGATACTATAATTAACCAAATATATTTTCTTCCCTGTAAATATGATATTTCACAATTTGACAACATACGATATTAATGATATATACGAGTAAAGATATAAGGGAAATCATGTAAAGATTAGGTAAAATACACGTAAGAATTGATAAAACATTTGGGTAATCCATGTGAGGAAAAACTTTCCCTCCCTTTTATTCTCAAACAAAATCCAAGGACGATCTCATGAAATTTCACGAGGGAACTCATACGAGTTATATGTCTTGGGTTAAATAAAGTCTTTTCCAAATTCCGCTAAATACTTCTATTGGACACCTTGGTGTTCTAAAATTTTTAATTTACTTCTTTAACTTCTACTTTTTTTTTTTTTTTGTGTGTGTGTGTCCGTCTTTGAATTCAATTTTAATCTCATTTCTAACATGGGTTTTACAAGACATATAAAGGATCTCCACACAGTAAGTAAACTGAAATACGGAATATCATCGATTCTACTTTGACGTTAGAACTAGTCAATATACGTAGTTGTAGATATTTTATTGTTTCTTGAAAGGACTTCTGTATATCAATTAGGAAGATGTTTTTGGACTCCCTTACTTATACTACCTATAGTAAGAATACTAAGTCAATATATTGAATCGTCCTTTTCCACTTTTCTAAACGTCTATATTCAGAGATCTGTCCACGAAATTCGGTTAGTTTTCCTTCTATTAAGACCGGTCCAGAACGGATAGTTTGTTCGAGACAAACTTGTTGAGTCACATCGGGAACCTCTGTTTCCTTGACGAAAGGAACCGGTAATTCTTCGTTTAACGGGATAACACTTCTCCCGGTACATAGGACATGTTCTTCCACCGGATATCCGGACCGATTGTCGTTCTTTTTTTTTATCCTTGGTGTCAGGAGGTTGGTGTTCTTCCACTTAAGACAGTTTTTGAACTCACTTGAACCTATGAAGAAGGGATCAGTTCTGAGGTTCATTCTTGTACCGGGTACTTAACTAAAGTCGAAAAATTCTGGAGAGTTCGTCTCCAGAATTGACTTGTTACTGATATCAAAGTAGAATATCTTGACTCTACTATTTAACCATGTCAAACACCATTAAGTAATGTATTATTTCGTGTTTATGTTTCCATAAATTTGTTTTTATTATTGATTTGTTTTTGAGACATGGGACAGAATGTGTTCTCTTTCGTTAAAACCGAGGTTTAAATTGATGTAATGATTAGTGTTAGACTATACTAAATATTTGTTATCCCGTTGTCTTCTAAGTTACTAACAATTCGTCAACACAAAAATTTTAACATTTATAATAAAGGAACTTAATTTAAATATATTTCAAGTCTCTACACCGTTATTATTTTATAAAGTCTACGAAGGTTCGAAACTTTTTCCGTTTTAACAACAGACTCCTCCGGAATGTTTATCGACTCTTTTATTCTCTTCGTCTTCCGTTTCCTCTTTTCCTTTCTATATGGGTAGACTTACGTCTCAAGGTTTCTTATCGTTCCTCTCTAATCTTTCGGAAGGATTTACACCGTTCTTATGTGCCTTCTTGACATGTTTTTTCTAGAAGTGCCGGGTCTATCAGTACTACTACACTAGTGATTAGATCTTGGTCTGTAGAACCTTACACTTCAGTTCACCCAGAATCTTTCGTAGTGATACTTGTTTCGATCACCTCCACTACCTTAAGGTCGACTTGACGAAATTTAGGACTTTCTACTACGACACTTTCGCGATGCGAGTTATGCGGTCGTTTAAACCTTTTGAGTCGTCACCGGTGTCCTGACCTTTTCCAGTCAAAAGTAAGGTTAAGATTTCTTTCCTTTACGGTTTCTTACGAGTTTGATAGTGTATTAACGTGAGTAGAGTGTACGGTGATTTCATTACGAGTTTTAAGAGGTTCGGTCCGAAGTCGTTATACACTTGACACTTGAGGGACTACAAGTTCGACCAAAATCTTTTTCGTCTCCTTGGTCTCTAGTTTAACGGTTGTAGGCGACCTAGTACCTTTTTCGTTCTCTCAAGGTCTTTTTGTAGATAAAGAAGAAATAACTGATACGGTTTCGGAAACTGACACACCTAGTGTTAGTTGACACCTTTTAAGACTTTCTCTACCCTTATGGTCTGGTGGACTGGACGGAGAACTCTTTAGACATACGTCCAGTCCTTCGTTGTCAATCTTGACCTGTACCTTGTTGTCTGACCAAGGTTCATCCTTTTCCTCATGCAGTTCCGACATGTAACAGTGGGACAAATAAATTGAATATACGTCTCATGTAGTACCCTTTGCGACCTGACCTTCTTTGTGTTCGACCTTAGTTTTAACGGCCCTCTTTATAGTTATTAAAGTCTATACGTCTACTGTGGTGGGAATACCGTCTTTCACTTCTCCTCGATTTCTCGGAGAACTACTTTCACTTTCTCCTCTCACTTTTTCAACCGAATTTCGAGTTGTAAGTCTTTTGCTTCTAGTACCGGAGACCAGGGTAGTGAAGTACCCTTTATCTAGCCCTTTGTCACCTTTGCCATAGTCTGAAATAAAAACCCCCCGNCTTTCACTTCTCCTCGATTTCTCGGAGAACTACTTTCACTTTCTCCTCTCGCTTTTTCAACCGAATTTCGAGTTGTAAGTCTTTTGCTTCTAGTACCGGAGACCAGGGTAGTGAAGTACCCTTTATCTACCCCTTTGTCACCTTTGCCATAGTCTGAAATAAAAACCCCCCGAGGTCTTAGTGACGTCTACCACTAACGTCGGTACTTTGATTTTCTGAGAATGAGGAACCTTCTTTTCAATACTGGTTGGATCTATCGTATAAGTTTTCGTCTCTGTAATGAAACGGCTGATTCCAGGCAGATCAGTTCCGATACCAAAAAGGACACCAGTCCATACCTACACTCTCAACCTCACACTTCTTCCGACTCACGGCTTCTTAACTACGAAAACTTGACACAACAACCTCTTCTGAGAACTCTAGGGGAACCTGACGTTCCTCTAGGTTGGTCAGGTAAGACTTCCTCTAGTTGGGACACTAAAGAAACCTTCCTTACTACGACTTCGACTTTGAGGTCATGAAACCGGTGGAGTACTCTTCTCAACTGAGTAACCTTTTTAGAGAGTATGACCCTCCCTAACCCCCGTCCTCCTCTTCCCCCGCTGTCTCCTACTCTACCAACCTACCGTAGTGTCTGAGCTACCTGCACTTAGACTCACTTGAGACCCTCTGCCACTACTTGCCCCTCCGGACCGCACGACGCCAAGTACCCCAGCGTTTCTCAGGCTGTGCTGACTCACTGACTTGACTTGACTTCACTTGTTACATTTCTTTGTCTCCTTTTGTTATCTTATCCTCTTATCCTTTCTGATCTCTAGAGAAGTTCTTTTAACCTCTAAATCTCCATAGTGTCTTGTAAAGTACGTTTCTTTTCGTGTTATTTCCTGTCTTTACCATACTTGGATTTTCTTCGTCTTCTATAATTCTTCTCCACCGTTCTTGTGTCTCTCCTTGACATGTTTTTTCTAGAATTACTGGGTCTATTGGTGTTACTGTACTAGTGAGTAGATCTCAGTATGTAGGACCTTACACTTCAGTTCACGTAGAATCCTCCGTAGTGATGCTTGTTTCGATCACCTTCAGTACCGTAAGGTCAACTCGATAAAGTTTAGAATTTTCTACTACGACACTTTCACGACGTGAGTTATACGGTCGTTTAAACCTTTTGTGTCGGTACCGGTGTCCTGACATTTTCTAGCTAAAAGTAAGGTTAGGGTTTCTTTCCGTTACGGTTTCTTACGAGTTTGATGTCGTTTTGACTTTACTTAACGTAAGTAAAGTGTACGATCGTTTCATCACGAGTTTTAGGAAGTTCAATCCGAAGTTGTCATACGCTTGACTCTTGAAAGTCTACATGTTCGACTTAAATCTGTTCCGTCTCCTTGGTCTCTATTTTAACGGTTATAGACAACCTAGTATCTCTTTCGTTTCTCAAGGTCTTTTTGTAGGTGAAGACAAAGTAACTAATACGATTTCAGAAAATGACACACCTAGTGTTATTTAATAACTTTTAAAAATTTATCTACCCTTATGGTCTGGTGGATGAACGGAGGACTCTTTGGACACACGTCCAGTTCTTCGTTATCAATCTTGGAATGTATCTTGTTGTCTGACAAAGTTTTAACTCTTTCGTCGTGTAGTTCCGACATATGACAGTAAGACGCATGAATTGTATACGTCTCATGTAGTGTGTTTTACGGTACGACCTACTTCGAGTTCGACCTTAGTTCTAATGATCCTTTTTATAGTTATTAGAGTTTATACGTCTACTGTGGTAAGAATACCGTCTTTCACTTCTCCTTGATTTCTCGGAGAACTACTTTCACTTTCTCCTCTCACTTTTTCGACCGAATTTTGAGTTGTAAGTTTTCTACTTCTAATACCGAAGACCAGGGTAGTGAAGTACCGTTTATCTACCCCTTTATTACTTTTGTGACTGTCTGAATTAAAAGAACCCGAGATTTTAGTGACACCTGTCAATGGCGTCGGTACTTTAATTTACTATGAACGAGGAACCTTCTTTTCGATACTGTTTGGATCTATCACATAATTATTCGTCTCTATAGTGAAATGACTGTTTGCAGGTATATCAGTTTCGAGACCAAAAGGGTAATCAGTACATGTCTACACTCTCAACTTGGTCTTTCTTCTGACTTGTGACTTCTTAACTACGAAAACTTACACACTACAAGCTCTTCTGAGAACTCTCAGGGAACCTGTAGTTCCTCTGGGTCGGTCGGTTAGGATTCCCTTTAGTTGGGACTTATAAGTAACCTTCCTGACTACGACTTCGAGGTTATGAAACCGGTGGACTACGCTTCTCGACTGAACAACCTTTTCTCAGACTACGACCCTTTCTGACTTCCGTCCTCTTCTTCGTCCGTTATCTTCTAATCTATCAACCTACCACAGTGTCTCAATTACCCGTATTCAAATTCGGTTGAAGGTTTCTACCACTTGTTGTCCCTTTTGACTACACGACGTCAGGTACCCCAGTGTTTCCCAACCTGTACTGACTCACTGACTTGTTATTGTTTTTGAAACTTTTAATTTTGTGTTGTCTCCCTGGTAGACTCCAAAACAAATCTATGACATCTAAAATCGTTAACAATAGAGATTATTGAAGAATCTTTCTCACTCTCTATCTACTTTTTGTTATTCCTTAAAAATCTCCAGTTGATTTGAAAATTCTTTAGACAACTGGACTAAATCCCAATTCACTTCGTATTTGACATATTTGATATAAAAAAATCTACGTACGTTGTTCGTATCAACCACTGTTTTTTATACTTATAAAACTTCTCAAAGATACCCCTATTATCGGTCCTTCTTACTTCTATTAATCCTTCGTCAAGATACTTTATAGGGGCTTAATAAAAAAATTTCCGTCCCAACCCCCTTTTATTATACCACAGTTCTTTATATCGTGGTAAACGAACTACGTCTTCCGTCTGATTGGCTCGTGTTAACAACTCATTTGCAACTAGTTTTACTCTGAAAATAAGTATTACCAATTATTCATAGATTCATTCAGTCAACCCTCCTAGATAACTGGGACCTAAAGGGATGTCGAAACACATTGGAGAACGGACCGGGAACGTTCATACGTCGAAATAAAATACGTGTCGTTAGTTTACAATTAACAGGCACACGTGACTACTTATTACGAAGGATATTCTTCCCCCGACCACCGTATGTATGTTTGTATTTGTTTGGAAAACTAAAGTCCCTCGACCTTCACACTAACACTCGTCAACGAGGGTGGTTGTTACTTTTGGATTACCCTGAGACGGTACCGGGGGCACTCGACCGGTCCCTCGAACGACGAAACCCGGAATTGAGATAAGACTGTCAAGTATATTTGTACGATTACGTCGATACCCTTCTTTCTCTTACGTCGATACCCTCTCCGTACGGTGTTTCCACTAGTTCGGGTTGTTCCCTTTTCGTCTTCATTCTTGTCCCCCATTCCATGTAAAAGAAAGTCGGAAGATCTACTTGTTAGGAAAACTTTTCTCTCTCTTACAATACTGATACATAAAAGACGATTTTTTTTTTTTTTAGTTTGGACACAATATGAAAATTATTAGTCAGATTCCGAAGGTAACACATTTTTAACCGTCGTCCTGACAAGTGTTTTCGATGTATACTTAGTGTACAATTATAAAAATTCGTTATTAATAAAAATCGTACCTTTCTCAACTAACTTAGAGATTCCCGATTAAGGAAGACTACTCAATTTCTAAAAATATCATTAAAGAGAGAAAAAAAAGAATACTCCGTTTATCCTGATCTTAGTAATAAAAATAGACTTTCTGTCCTTTTAATCTGACCTTACCAATTCTTTGTTGACTCCCTCAGACCTTTTCGATCACTTTCTTCGATCTAAACGAGGGTTCTATTATATAAAACCAGTGTCACGGTGTGAAAGAACGAATTTTTTTATATTTTGTAACAATAATACCAGTTCTCTTTCGTAAAGGGTCCTTTAAAGTAAGTATTGACATTACTATAATGACACTATAACCACTATTTCGTTAAATTGAAACAGTCCTTATGAGTTTTTTTTTTAATGTCCGTCACTTTTAGTAAGACATTAATTGTCAGTATCCAAAGACTGAATGAGCGGTGTAGAAAGGTTCGTGTCAATTGAGACACAAAACTATTTTGTTTATCGGAGAAATTACATCTCAAGAATAAACTGTTTTACTTACTGTTGTGTCACTTTTGGGGACTTTACCTTTATCATATCGACTAGAACTGTAAATGTCTAAAAATTATGAAGACTGATACTCACTGGGATTTCTATGTACTATACCTCAAACATTAAAGTAGTCTATAGTGGAACATAGTAGACGTATCTATTAAACCATTTCCCCAGTAACATATATCACGATATAAGGTAACTGGAAAAACCTACTATATTTTATGGGAATTTATAGTGTCATGACAATAATGTTTACGTCAAAATGTCATGACGTCTACACGGTTCCGTAAATCTATTTGTTCGAAAAAAGACATATTACCTTTGTGTCTTAAAATTCACAATCACATTTAATTCAAACCCCAAAAAATCATGTATCAAAACTTTTGAAGTGGTACACATAAGAAAGATCCAGTGGTTACTACACACCCATACATTAACGTTCAGGGTCTCCGGAAAATAAAACAGGAGTTAGAGAAACTACTAAAACATAGGAGACTTTGACCACTGAGGTGGGAAGAACTTAACGAAATGAAGTGAACGAAGACACTTTATTACAGGATGAAACGAAGGGCCAAGGAACTAATTAGGAAGAAACAGAGGGAAAGACCGAGGAGAAATTGTTGACTCTGCAGGTTCAAAGTCAAAATCCTTGAAACAGGAGAATACACATAAACAAAAAGTCGATACAACTACTGAAAGTTTTAAAAGAGGAGACCATAAATATAGAAGACTATAAAATTCTACTCAAGGGACGACGTTGACGTTTGAGTTGTACAAGTTTTCACTTAAGTACTATAAGTGGAATCCAGAGAGTTAACCAAGAATGGGTCCTGACTTCTATTCAACAGATTGAGTATGAAAAGAAACTGCATACATTGATCATTATCTAACTTCGTTTAGGTTTGAAATAACCTTAAAAATTAGGTTAAAATGAAAGTAGATCTATGTAAAGATGTTGACTTAAAAAAATCTCCTTAAGACAGAAACATTTTAGTCACGTTCGAACTAAAAGTGGATGGTAAAACTATTTCAAAGAGCTCGTCTTTGGACTTTCTCTAGAGATAAAGAACAGTTTCATTCAAACTGGACTCGAATGACGAAGGAATGGACTAACGTAGGATAGACAGGACTCACACACACGAAGTCAATGCAGGTTAAGAAACACTGTGATACCTGATATCGGACGGTCCGGGGAAACAGACACCCTAAGAGGTCCGTTCTTATGACGTCACCCGACGGTATAGAAGGAGGTACCCTAGAAGGCTGGGTCCCCGACTTGGGTACACAGAAAGTAGAGGACATAGCCGTCCACCCAAGAAATGGTGACCACGGTAGAAACTTCGGGGGGACAGGATAGATGAAGAGACAAGAGAATATATGTAGAAAGAGAAGTTAGTCCTTTCTGAGGAAAACAAAGGAGGTCACTCGTCTGTTGACAGTAAGAATTGACATACGGTAACAAAACTGCCAACTGAACGGACCATAGAACGAAGTAGAAGTGGAGACGTAGACGGTAGATAGAAGGTTCAAGGTCGGGTTCAGGTTGAAGGATTAATGTCATCAGGAGATATTTTTACTAAAAGAACCTGTGACGAGTTTAAAATTATAATACATTTCCCATGTAGGATGTTCTATGGTTACTTACGACAACAAGGTATATCAAATCTAACCCTTAGGGACCTCCGTCCTATGTACCAATTATTTACCACACAGTCTGGGACCGAAGATCTAATTACATATGTTTTATCCACCAGTCAGTAAAAACGACTAAATTTTGACGAAAGAGTCTAAAGGGTTAGTAAGTACAATAAAGTTACAGTACGGACCGATAAACCTTTTTATTTCACTATGGAGTTTCCAATCATTTACATTGATACAAGAGAACAAAGTAATTCTTGTATCGAAAACTCAAGTGGAAATCCTTTTCTCTTATTTGTAATTTGAGAAATAAAAAAATTAACTACCTTTAATAAAGTGTTTAGACCAGGGTTCAAATGAAATCAAATAATTGTCCTTTGTGGACTTTAATTAACGAAGACCAGGTGTCTTATGACGAAATGAAAATTTTCTGAAAAGGTAAATTCATATGTATATCGAAACGATTTATGGTGTCAGTGAATACCTATCTTTTAAATCGTGACAAAAAAGAGGACACCGAATGACTTTAAGAAATTAGTTTCCACTAAAATTAAACCTTTAAGTTCTACAATACTTACTTTAAGACGACGTGAATTGACGACGACGATGACGATTCAGCGAAGTCAGCACAGGCTGAGACACGCTGGGGTACCTGCCGTCGGGTGGTCCGAGGGGGCAGGGACCCTAAGAGGTCCGTTCTTGTGACCTCACCCAACGGTAAAGGAAGAGGTTACGTACTTTCACTTTTCACTTTCACTTCAGCGAGTCATCACAGGTTAAGAAGTGCTGGGGTACCTGACGTCGGATGGTCCGAGGAGACAGGTACCCTAAAAGGTCCGTTCTCATGACCTCACCCCACGGTAACGGAAGAGGCGACGTGAATTTCCTCTTCCTTTTATAAACTTCATGGCGAGACCCACAAGGTGTTAGATACCCTTTTTTACGAGTCATATTCGAATCACTTTTCACTTCACTTCGCTTAAGTGAGTCAGCACAGACTGAGAAACACTGGGGTACTTGACATTGGACGGTCCGAGGAGACAGGGACCCTAAAAGGTCCGTTCTTATGACCTCACCCAACGGTGAAGGAAGAGGTCCCCTAGAAGGGCTGGGTCCCTAACTTGGTCCCAAAGGGTGTAACGTCTGTCTGAGTAATGGTAGACTCGGTGTGGACAGGACTAAATTTAATTACTAAAGGTTTCTCACCGGGAAAATTGATATTCGAATAAAATAAGTAATTTGACTTTGAAGAAAGTACCGAAAGTCAAGTCAAGTCAGCGAGTCAGCACAGGCTGAGAAACGCTGGGGTACTTGACGTCGTGCGGTCCGGAGGGACAGGTAGTGGTCGAGGGCCTCAAGTGAGTCTGAGTACAGGTAACTCAGGCACTACGGTAGGTCGGTAGAGTAGGCACCAGCAGGGGAAGAGGAGGACGGGGGTTAGGGAGGGTCGTAGTCCCAGAAAAGGTTACTCAGTTGAGAAACGTACTCCACCGGTCTCATGACCTCAAAGTCGAAATCGTTGGAAGGTTTCCCGACTAGATGAAGTCTTACCTGACTCACCTAGAGGAACGTCAAGTTCCCTGAGAGTTCTCAGAAGAGGTTGTGGTGTTAAGTTTTCGTAATTAAGAAGCCACGAGTCGAAAGAAGTGTCTGGTTGAGAGTGCAGGTATGTACTGGTGTCCTTTTCGNTAGGTCGGTAGAGTAGGCACCAGCAGGGGAAGAGGAGGACGGGGGTTAGGGAGGGTCGTAGTCCCAGAAAAGGTTACTCAGTTGAGAAACGTACTCCACCGGTCTCATGACCTCAAAGTCGAAATCGTTGGAAGGTTTCCCGACTAGATGAAGTCTTACCTGACCCACCTAGAGGAACGTCAAGTTCCCTGAGAGTTCTCAGAAGAGGTTGTGGTGTTAAGTTTTCGTAGTTAAGAAGCCACGAGTCGAAAGAAGTGTCTGGTTGAGAGTGCAGGTATGTACTGGTGTCCTTTTTGGTATCGGAACTGATCTGCCTGGAAACAACCGTTTCATTACAGAGACGAAAACTTATACGATAGATCCAACCAGTATTGAAAAGAAGGTTCCTCATTCGCAGAAAATTAAAGTACCGAAGTCAGTGGTGGTCGTCACTAAATCCTCGGGGGTTTTATTTAAGACTGGGACAAAGGTAACAAAGGGGTAGATAAACGGTACTTCACTACCCTGGTCTACGGTACTAGAAGCAGAAGACTTACCACTCGAAATTCAGTTGAAAAAGTGAGAGAAGAAAGTGAAAGTAGTTCTCCGAAAAATCAAGGAGAAGTGAAAGACAGTATTCCCACCACAGTAGACGTATAGACTCCAATAACTATAAAGAGGGTCGTCAGAACTAAGGCCGAACACGAAGAAGGTCAGGTCGCAAAGAGTACTACATGAGACGTATATTCAATTTATTTGTCCCACTGTTATATGTAGGAACTGTATAAGGAAAAGGATAAACCTTGGTAAAACAACAAGGTAAAGATTGACAACGAAGGACTGGACGTATATCTAAAGAATTCTCCGTCCAGTCCACCAGACCATAAGGGTAGAGAAAGTCTTAAAAGGTGTCAAAAAAGTCATAAGAACGGAACTTTTGGGGTACTTGTCATACTTTTCCGTTTTACTATCCTATGACTTTCTCCTTGAGAGGTCCAGTCATCCAAAGGTTATACAATGACCTTTTGTCACCTCTTTATTGAGTCTTTCTTACTTCCCTACCTCAGTTTCGTTTCTGTTATAGGTCAACATCTACACTGACCACTATCTTGGTTCCAGACTACGACATTTCTCGTTATAACGTATCCTTGGATCTTACAATCCAGGTACTTAGTTCCGTTTAATCTTCACCAGTTTGTCCTCTACCGTTCTCACTTACAACTGTAAGATCCTTAGTCGCTTGATTTTACCTGACCTTACCCACTTAAATTGAGCCTACTGGTAATTTAGATATGACGTCCGTCCTTACGTCATAAACCTACGTTAGAGTTTTTTCTGTATTACTAGAGACAAGTAAAGGTTCCGTTTGGCAAGTTATAGTGTCATTAGGTTCAGATACGGGACTGGTCATTACGACTTCTTCGACTTCAACTTGCCAAGATACTTCTGGATGTTCTGGAAAATCTTGCTTGTGAGTTTTTTATACAGGAAAAGTAATATCCCCTGACCTTACGTTTTCATCCTTCAGTTCTTTGTGGACCTCATTGTTCGCTTAAACCGGAACCTTATGTCTTACTTCGTCCCGTTTGTGATTAACTCAAAACGGTTCTTTTACACTACCAGTATCGTTTGTGAGAGAAGGTTGTTGTGTTCTCTTCTGAGATGTGTGCCTGTAGTGGTCTACCAGTTGTGACTTTAGTCTAACTAATATAAGAAACGTCGGTTTCTACCTCTTCGAGATATGTCAGTGGTTTTTGTTCTGGTCCTCGACTGACACCGAGTCTAGTACTTGGGGAATAACGGTTTAAGTCTGAATTTAACTTCTTTCATCCCTTTTGTTGATCTGGTAAGTCCATACTGGATTTAGTTTAGGGAATACTAATATGTCACCTTCACTCTTTATCTAAATTCCATGATCTAGACTATCTATCTCACGGACTGCTTGATACTTACCTCCAAACACTGTAACATGTCCTCTTAAAAAATGTCCCCTAGTTCTGGCAGGGGTACGTTTTCTTTACGTTTTTTCGTTTTACCGACAGACTCCTCCGGAACGTTTACGTTATGCACTTGGCACTTGAAGGTCAACAAGTTCGACCAAAATCCTTTCCGTCTCCTTGATCTCTAGTTTAACGGTTGTAGGTGACCTAGTGTCTTTTTCCTTTTCTCAAGGTCTTTTTGTATAAAGAGGAAATAACTGATACGGTTTCGGAAGCTGACACACCTAGTGTTATTTGACACTTCTTCACTTAAAAATGAAATCTCGACATCGATTCATCAAATACAAGAAAGTCTAAAGAGTGTTTCAAAAAAACAAAAAAAAAAATTACTAAACCTAAAAAAAGTCATATAGAGTGAAATTCATCGTATAGAAAATGTGTAGTTTTACTCAAGTTATCTACAAAAACAAATTAAGAATGTGTAAATTCTATCCTCATCTCTAAAGTAGTCGGTTTACAAAATCCCTAAACCCACCCACACAACACCTTCACTGAAAGCCGAGAGAGTGTTTCATCTTGTTATGAGGATTATCTTGGGTGTCGACCCATTCTCACTCACAAAGTGTAATAGACGCCCGGTACTGGAGTGTAATAACCTTCTGGTTCAACGATGAGCCACTTTCCCACTGTAAAAACCACCGTGAAATCACGTAAAGAGTCCTAAAGGTAAAATGTAAACCGTTCTTATGTGAGATCTGTATGCGTCAAAAATTTTAAATAAATAAAAAACGTCCTACACCACCACTCGTGACTCACTCTTCTCTCCCACCACTTTAGACTAGGAGGAGATTGTCTTCCGAAACTATTGACTACATCTCTTTAGGAACTAATCTTTTTATTTTAAACTCTCAATAGTAAATATGATTATTATGTGTTTATCTACGATGGACTTTTTACCTTTTGTAATTTATATTTCGGTTTTAGGTAAAAGTCTCGTATCAAAAGTCAGTATCAGGAGAGAAAAGAAAGAGTCTTTATCAATAGTTGAACAACACACTCAAAAAATCAATAAAATTTACATCGTTTTTACACATTGTAACAAAATATTAATATTAAGGTTATTGAAATAACTCTGTATCCGAAGGGAACACCGAGTTGACCATTTCTTAGGTGGGTGTTATATCCTCTGGACCCGAACTAGGGATCCAACCCTCCTAGGGGACCTCTTCCCTTTCCGATGGGTGAGGTCATAAGACCGGACCTTTTAAGGTACCTGACATGTCAGTTACCTAACGTCTCGACCCGTACTGACTCACTGAAAGTGAAAGTGAATGGATAACTCTATTTTACGTGTATATGACAACTGTGTAAGTTTCACGTTTTAATTCACAAAAAATCACATAAGTCTCAACACACATATTGTGGTGTTGGTTATGATCTTGTAATGAGATTTTTCTTTGTGACAAGGGTATTCGACAATGAAAGGGTTAGGGGTTCTGTGTTTGTAGGGGAGTCGTGATCCATTGACGATGAGACGGAAATATCTAAAGGGATAACATTGATAGGGGACATTTGGTTTGGTACGTCATACTCTTGGAAACAATAACCGAAGAAAGTAAATCGTATTAGAAGTTCGAATTGAGTACAAAGTCGCAATTAGTCGTGAAATAAAGTAAAATATTAACTTTTGATAAGAAAACATACTTATATGCAAAATAAATAGGTAAGTAGACAACTACCTGTAAACAAAAAACCGTAAACATATGTTCAAAAACACATCTGTATACAAAGGAAAAGCGAACGGATTTGTGGATCCTTATCCTAACGGCCCAGTACTACCATTGACAAATTAGAAAATTCCTTAACAGTCTGACAAAAAGTTTCACCTACAAGGTAGAATATAAGGGGGGTAACCACTTACTCCCAAGGTTAAAGACATGTAGGAGTAGTCACGAACAATTATAGTATTAACATTAAAATTTTGTGTGTAAAAAAATAACAAAATGTCAAAAGAAAATAATTGAGTTATTATAGAGGTTCTAGATTTATATATGGAGTAGACGAATTATTGACACAAAGAGGTATAATACATATACGTTATTAAAGAAATCAAAAAGGAAAAAGGTGTCTGAAAGTTAAACAAAGTTTATAAAGTGACAATTTTTACTATTATGGACATGTTACTTATAGGAACATTTTCGGAAAGAACATGTACACTTTCATAAAGGTTCCTACCTTTTGATCTTCAACTTAACGACCATGTACCTTATCCGTTTTAGAAAAGAAATAAAATATACGGGTTTACCAGTCTTATATTTCAGTTTCACCGAAGTTTTATGTCGGGATAACCGTGGACCATTGACACGGATGTAGTTAGATATTGGAATAATTCAATAAATATAAAAACACTGAGTTTACCTAATTCTATATACAATAGAATTTCGTAAAGGGTTTACTGGTCGAGAGTTTACAAGTACAAACAATTTGTAAACAAATTAATACTAGTGACAGTCAAAAAATATAAAGAATAACTATATATCTATAAGTTTATGTAAACATATAATTAGAAGGTAGACAATATACAATCAAACAACTGATAAAAAATTAAATGTTTGAAATCTTTATTTGAAATTTAAATATACATTAATTTACATAGTTGAAAGAGAAAAAACATAAAAAGGAAAAAAACAGATCAAGGATGGGATTTAAATATTTATGTAAAATAATATGAAAGAGGTTAATAAAAAATCACGTTACAGATAATGAAAAATTACAGTATAATTTATATATATACGTAAATTATATATTTATATATTTTAATATTTTATATTTATATTATTTAATATATAATGTATATTAATAATGTAATATATATTATACTATACTTGTATATTTATATTTAATACCTATTATATTTATTTATTATTTATTTATTTTTATTATATTTATATATTATATTTATATAATTTATATTTATTATACATTTTATAATATTTTATGTTTTGTATATATATATTTTTATATGTTTATATATATGAATTAAAAATGTAAAAACACAACCAAAGATGGTATGTTGTTACGTTTGACATGTAGGAGACGGAAGGATCCAAGGGAAGGGAGGGGATAGGGTAAGGAGAATCAGTAGTGTCGGTCTTGTGATCTGACCTGAAGGACATTATGTGTCGTTTAAGAGTGGTCGACCTCTTATTAAACAGAGGTTATGAAAACTTTGAAAGTACTACTTAAGAAACTTTAGACTCTAATTGAAATGATTTTCCATACTTCATCTCTAGATAAATAAAAATTATCTGATAAGTAATATTGATTCTTTTAACAAAGTCCGTTGATACTTTATAATCCGTATCAAGATAACAATCCCTGGTTTCCTGCCCGAGATCCTGGACTCAGTACAAATGGTCTTTCTCTGTCCTATACGCGAGTAGGACGGACCGGTTAGTACATTACGGTCGATGAGGACATTGACTCTGTTTCTTGACGGACATATATTCGGCGGTATGAGGAAGCAAACCCCGAGAACAGCCTAAGGGAACACACCCTACTCTGAACCCGGGATCGCGCGATCTCTATTTGAGGGAAGAACGGGAACGTAATGGTACCACCTGAACGAGAGAGAGAGCTAGCCAAGCCTCTATGCCCGAGTCTCGTATTGTGATACTTTATAATCCGTATCAAGATATTTTATACGTCACCCTTAGGTCAGTTTTGATACTAGTTCATCGAGGATAGTCTTTCATATACACGAATAGTTAAAAAAAGTCACGGTAAATGACTTATCCAGTAAGAAAGAGGAGTTTAAACTTTTCAGTACAAATAGTGTAAAATTTCTGTGTGTGTGTGCACATATATATATGTATATATGTATATAAGTGTCGGTACACTTTTATGGTGATGTAGACGACGTCTCTGGTATCAATTAACTGTCAGGGTCGACGATTTGGAACCCTAGATAGTGTAAGGAGACCCGTTGAGGGTCATCTAGGGATAGTCACTCATTCGTGTCTTCACTACGGTTGTGTTCGAATAAAGACATTCATTACCCTTAGGAGTTTACTCATTCAAATCGAGTTTCTGGAACGGAACAGACTTTTAAGTGATCTTTTACAGAATCTTTAAACGACGTCAGACCTGAGATGGATGGGCTATGAAGGAAACAGGAAAGAAAGTACCTGGACGTGTCGATATGTTTCTGGAAGGGACCAATGAGGACTAAGAAGGTGAAATAGGTAGAATACACAAGGGAAGATTAAGAGAACGTACAGATGAGGAAAGAACCAGACGAAGAGTCCCCTTGAACTTAATCTGTTCAATTGTCGAGACGGGAACAGTCATGACCCACTGTCTAATCGACTCCTTCGAAGACGAATACCCTCTACACGTTTTCTTAAGTCTCGTCATCCCCCACTCAAGTTCTGTTATTTATACGGGAACAGGGACAGAGCCTACCGAAATTTACAGGGAAAAAATAATTCACTCCTTAAATTATAACAAAACCTTAAGATTAATATGATATTATTATTAATTATTTTGTACATTAATTATAATAGATATCAGCACATACTGGTATGTAGATTCGTGTGTTGACTCCTTGATTCGTGTTCGTGTGTCAGTACATACCTACACTCTCGACCTGGAATTTCTTCCGAGACGACGCACACGAATCAGAGAGTAAGTACAGACTGAGAAACGTTGTCGTACCTGACGTTGGGCGGTCCAAGGAGACAGGTACCCCTAAGAGGTCTTAGTAAACTCCTAAGAGGAACTGAGTATACTCCTAAGGGTAATAACGTTCTTATGATCTCACCCAACGGTACGGGAGGAGGTCTCCTAGAAGGGTTGGGTCCTTGACTTGGGTCCTTCAGAGGACATAACATCCGTCTAATAAATAGTAGACTCGGTGGTCCCTTAGGGTATACTAGGACAGAAATTATAAAATATCATACAAAACATCGAGTCTTAAACCATTGAACCACTTATACTGAAAAAACTAGACGACGTAAACAAGGAATTAAAATATAAAGGAGAACAAAAAGGAAAACACCAAAATTAACGTGTAAAATACACCAAAGTAAAAAACAAGAAAGAATTTGGTTAGTTAATATGAAAAATTTTTGACTCACCAACGTGATCTAAAACTTTAAATATATAAATTGACTGGATTTAGGTAGAAGTTTATTATGACAAGGTAAAGTGTGTATCATAACCACGAATATTGTTTTATAAGGATTACGAAGGGTAAAAAATAAAGTAAATAGGTATACGATATTGGTAGGTTATGTAACAATGGTCAATTTGAAATTTGTTAGTAAACAGAAAATTTAATTAATTCTTATTCTTTTTATTATATGTAATAGAATGAAGATAAGTAAGGAAAAGACTTTGAAAATTTTTAATAGAATTAAAAATTTAAAATATAGTCTAATATCAACTAATTGTTACAAAACAAGTAAAGTTCACATGTCGTTTCATTAAGTCTATATGTACATAGATATGTATATATAAAATATGTGTATGTACATGTATATAAACCCAAAGTTTCTTCGTCTCCTTGGTCTCTAGTTTGACGGTTTTAAACAACCTAGTATCTTTTCGTTCCCTCGAGGTCTTCTTGTAGATAAAGACGAAGTAACTAATACGAAAACTGACACACCTAGTGTTTTTTTGACACCTTTTAAGAATTTCTCTACCCGCATTGTCTGATGAAATGGAGATGATGTTCGGTCATATAACATTGAGATGAATAAATTGAATATACGTCTCATGTAATACACTTTACGACCCGGCTTACTTATTGTGTGACTTAGTTCTAACGACCCTCTTTACAGTCGTTGGAGTGTATACGTCTACTATGGTGGGATTACCGTTTTTTACTTCTTGATTTCTCGGACAACTACTCTCATTTTCTCCTTTTATTTTTGTCGGAAGACCTTTAAGTTGTAAGTTTTTTGTTTCTAGTACTGTAGACCAGGGTAGTGAAGTATCGTTTATCCCCTTTTTACCTTCGTCCCTGTCTAAAACAAAAGAACCCGAGGTTTAGTGACGTCTGCCATTGACGTCAGTACTTTAATTTTGTGTGAATGTAGAAGTTTCTTTTCGATACTGTTTGGATCTGTCGTATCGTTTTTTGTCCCTGTAGTGAAACGGTTGTTCACAGACATATCCTTTTCGTTACCAAAAAGGTCATCAGTACATACTTTCACTCTCAATCTGGTATTTCTTCTGGCTCACGGTTTCTTACTCCAAAAACTTAACACCACGACCTCTTCTGGGAACTCTCAAGGAACCAGTCGTTCCTTTAGTTTGGTTAGTTAGGATTTCCTTTATTTGAGACTGATAGTTCCGAAGGAACCACCGAGTTTACAATTTCTTAGAAGGACGTTACGTCCTCTGGACCCAAATTAGGGACCCAGTTCTTCTATGGGACCTCTTTCTTTACGTTGGATGAGGTTATAAGAACGGACCTTTTAAGGTCCCTGTCTCCTTAGACCACCCAATGTCAGGTACCCCATCGTTTCTCAGTCTGTACTGACTCGTTTAAAATGAAAAGTAAGGAACTTTCCTGACTACGATTTCAACTTCGAGGTTATCAAACCGGTGGAATACACTTCTCGACTAATTAACTTTTTCTGGGACTACGACTCTTTCTGACCTCCGTTTTCCTCTTCCCCACCGTCTTCTACTCTATCAATCTATCGTCATACATAAGTTACCTGTACTTAAACTCCTTTATGACCTCCTTTCTCCTCGGACCGTACGATGTTAGGTTCCCCAACGTCTCAACCTGTCGTGACTCGCTGACTTGTTATTATTGTAAGAAAGAGTTTGATGAAAGGATAAATCCAATAATGTCTTATAACTCGTCGTAAGGGATACGACATATCCTCTACGAACACCCAATATATAAAATTTATATCGTCACTCATGTACAGTCAGGGTTTGAGGGTTAGATAGGAAGGGGAAATGAATGGTATTTAAGTAAGAGATTCAAACACTCAGACAAAAACAAAACATTTATTCAAGTAAGCATAGTAGAAAAATTTACAAGGTGAACATTTGTTATAGTATTATTTGTTTTGTTTTTCTGTTGAGTGTCTTACGTTTTTTTATAAACGTTTACTAAACTGACTGTTCCCTAATCAGAGGTTTTAAATGTTTAGTGAGTACTCCGATGTATAGTTTTTCGTTTGTTGGGTTTTGGTTTGTATGGTTTTTTTTGTTTTATTTACCCGTCTTCTGGATTTGTCTTCTGTATGTCTTCAGGTTCTCCGTATACTTTTCTACGAGTTGGAACGATTAATCATCTCGTTACGTTTAACTTTGATGTTACTCTATAATAGAATGTGAGAAGTCTTACCGGTAGTAGTTTTTTAGATGTTTGTTATTTACGACCTCTCCCACACCTCTTTACCCTTGGGAGGATCTGACAACTACCCTTACATTTGACCATGTCGATGGTACGTCTTGTCATACGTTCAAGGAATTCTTTGGTCTTATCTCGATGGTGCACACGATTTCATTGAAGTCAGTACAGGCTGAGAAACACTGGGACGCCTAACATCGGGTGGTTCGAGGCACCCTAAAAGGTCCGTTTTTTTTGGTATCACCTAACGGTACGGGAGGAGACCCCCTAGAAAGGTTGGGTTCCTAGTTTGAGTGTAGAGGAGGTCGAGGACGTAACGTCCACCTAAGAAATGGTGACTCGGTGACCCCTTCGGGATAGGTCCTTAGGGTGAGGACTCGTATACAGGTCTTTCTTTGTACGAATTCTCCTTTGTGTGTAGGGTTACAAGTAACGTCATAGCAAATGTTATCGGTTCCGTACCTTCGTTGGATTTACAGGAAGCTGTCTTCTTCTCTATTTCTTGTACACCATGTATATGTGTTGCCTTAAAATGAGTCGGTAATTTTTCTGACTTTATTACGGTAAACGTCATGGTGTCTGCCTGGACCTCTACTAGTGTGTTTCACTTCATTCAGTCTCTTTTTGTTCATAGACAACAAGAAGAAAAGAAATGTATCTAGACTCAAAGACTGGATATAATAGAGACTTCTTAAAATTCTAAAGAAAGTCTAATAAAGAATACCACTACTTAATAAAGTCAAAAATACACAGGTTTTTTAATAAAAAGGGAGTGAAGACTATATATAGATAGGTTTAAAAATTCACCTACAAACAGAACAAAACAAAACAGAAAGATCGTAAATTTTATTAAGTGAAGTAAGAGAAGAACGAACGTTGTTAAAGATTACCCGTCGGGTAATATTAGAAATAGAAAAAGGGAAATGTCCATTTCAAAAGAGACTGAAGAGAGTTCTTCAGAAACCGAAACCGAAAGACCGTGTATTTTCCACATCTAAAGAACTATAAATTTAACGAAAGATAAGAGACTTAAAACGACCTAGACACGAAATCACAGACTGGGATTCGAACCTTCAAAAATTGGTAATAACGACGGTACAAAGAGAACGAAATCAAAAAGTATGAAAAGGAAAAATAGAGAGAAAATTAATAACAGAAGTAATGTAAGTGGAACCCAAGTGTAGTTGTTAATATACGATTACTACGTCGAATTTTACAAATATCAATAAAAGATAAATAGAACAACTTAAACAATTCATAAAGTTATTTGATAATTTATCTGAGTTAGTATTCTGTGTATAACATTTGAATCTTTGGTATTTCTTAAAGACAAATAGTAACGATATTTTTCCATATACGTAATTTAAAGTCGGAAATTCAAATATTTTTTATGTTGACATTGGTTGACTTCTTGGTTTTGATCGATAAATTGAAATACCCCTCCTTTTTCCTTTCTCTCCATAAAAACAAATTAGTTTGATTTAGAATTAGTAAGTATTGTTTCTTGTTTAACTATATATATAGGTCATATTTATTATTAGAACCTATAACAAATACTGGGGTTCCAGACGTCGGGTGACGAGGAGACAGGTACCTTAGAAATCCGCTCTTATGATCTTACTCATCGGTAAGGGAAGAGGTCCCCTAGAAAGGTTGGGTCCCTAACTTGGGTCCAGAGGACGTAACGTCCGTCTAAGAAATGAGGGACTCAGTAATCTCTTGGGAGTATTTATTATTTTATTTATTAAATAAATCTCCTTTTTTCTAATAACTTTATTTTTTGTCGTCAGTAGGAATGTTCTTTTCGTTCTTTTCGTTTCCGAACTTTTTTTTTAGAAGATTCTCGGTAAACCAATTTTTTAGTATACGTATGTATATAATGAAGACTCGTACCGGAACAGACGGTCTTGTTCTTAGTCTAAGGGGTTGTCATTCAGAGAGGATTGTCCTTCAAACGTGTTCAGAGAATAGGAGTAGGTAGTCTCCCATCTCTCTTACTTTTAGTGTTAGTGTCTTTTGATCGGTTTGTCTAGTGTACCTAGTGTTAGAACGGATTGAGTTACTTTGATACTCGGTAGGACACATCCCGGTACCCTTTGTCTGTCTAGTACCACCTCTCAAGACTGTTGTACACTAGGGGACCTCTTCCCCTACCGTTTGGTGAAATCGTAAGAACGGAACTCTTGAGGTACTTGTCATACTTTTCCGTTTTTTTATACTGTGACATTTTACTTAGGGGGTCCAGACATCCACAGGTTATACCATGACCTCTTCTCACCTCTTTATCGAGGTCTTCCTTACCTCTCCAACTCGGTTTCGCCTTTGTTACGGGTCAACACCTATATAGACCACCACTTACATTTCAGGCTATGGTATTTCTTGCTATAACATATTCTTGGATCTTACAATCCAGGCACTTAGTTCTATTTAACCTTCACCAGTCTGTCCTCTACCGTTCTCACTTGTAGCTGTAAAATCCTTAGTCACTCGATTTTACCTGTTCTTACCCACTTAAATTTAGTCTATTGGTAATGAAGTTAATTTTTCAAAATTTTTAATTTGAGAGTATTATTTAAGTAACATCTAGTCACACATATGATGTAGATAGTACTAAAAGGGTCAATGTTGAGATTCTTAACTCAAAAATACACGTCCCGTATATATTCTGATAAAAGTGTAATAATGGTTTTATAGGTGTTTCCTCAACTTTATAAAAAAGGTACTAAAACAAAATGTAGCAAGAGGAAGTTGATAACAAGTATTTCAAAAACATCAACACTAGTTTACTGATGTTATTTGATTTTCATTTATAAAAACATCATATATACTGTTCGATTAGTTCTTGATACAGTGTCTCTTTATTAATAATTTATAGATTTTAATCGAACGTGTTTTTCTATTCAAAGACTTTGATTTACTTATATCAAATAAAAAGACAATACTACGGAAGGTTACCAAAAAGGAAATGAAGAAAGTAAACGATGAAAAAGTAGGTAAACTCAACTCCTAGAACGTAAATGAAGTTAAAACTGAGATGTAGTGATAGCAAAGGAAAATTTTTAAGACACCTTTCAATTTTTATTAGGTTATCGTTCAGAAATTTATTATTTTTTTTCGATGTCTTTAAGCGTCGTACCGTCGTGTCATAAAAGTCGTTGATTGTCCCGTGACCTCAACCGAACGTTTTATTTGGTAAACGGGAAACAAAGATACAAGACAGACATCCGTTTTTTTTTTTTTTTCTGTACATGTAAAAGGACCTTAAAACTACAGTTGTACAGGTTTTTTTTTTTTTTTGGTATGAAGTTAACGTCATTACCTTGATTAAAAATTCGTTAAAAAGTTTAATGATTGGTTCAGTTAAGTTAGTAAAGAGACGCGGGTAAACAAGTGTTTCAGAATTACTATTTTAGTGAAGTATATTAAAAACTTAGTAAGGTAGGTACCCTTAGTGGAATTTTGATTCGAAAAAGAGAACGAAACTGATACTTTTTTAAGGACTTGACCACACGAACGAATCACGGACGAGGGGAAAATTAGGAAGGAGGAGAAAAGGTTGTCTGAAGAGAAAATTTTTATCGTTTTAGGTAAACAACACAGAAAGTCACCGCAAGAAGATGGACACAGTATTTTAGGTTTGAGAGGACCTACTACTAAGTGCTAGACCGGGTCCAGGACGAGAGATCGGAGAAAGGTCTACGATAAAGGAGTCTGACTTACAAGGTAGTACGGTTTGATATAAAAGAACTGATGTTGTACGACAAAGTCAGGGTGACGAAACGTGTACTTTAGTAGAAATGGACTTTATGATAAAGGAATACGGTAGACGTTTATAGGTTTTACTATATTGAAAGTTTTATCTGTATACGCAATATGATTTAGTTCTTCCTTACTTGTTATAGATACTATTTAATTTGAGATATTTTGTCACTAAAGAAGGAATTACTTGAGACAATTAATGAACCGAAATAATATAAACCTACTGTTTTTACTGTGGTTATATTTAAGATTCAAATAAGAGTGAGATAGGAAATGTAATATAGAGGTCCAAAGACATACTTTATTATACCAATTTATTCATACATTCATACCGAATCTTAACCTTTTTAGAGACAAACTTACGATCAAAATAAGACCATTATGATATCGAGATTTCGAGTCAAAAGGTTATTTTAAGTAAATTACAATCATGGATGGAGTAGGTATCTCATACCCTTATAATTCACTCTATTATGTATCTCTCTTATATATTTATCATAGAACATGTTTTTAAACCAATATTACAATAAGTTGCAGTTTCCTACGGTTAAATTTCGGAAGAGTAAAAATAAAAAGAAATAGGGATCAGTAGTTTACACCATTGAAACACGACGTAGTCGGTGGGATTTGCAGTTGAGAACGATGAGATTTCGTCGTTGAGGTTTGTGTCTTTAAATACCTCTACGTATAAGAATCCGTGGAGTCATAAAGATTTAGTTTCAAATGTAAAATCATTCGAGAGGTCTACTAAATCCCGAAGGGTCCACAGTGATCACCATTTCTTAGACGGACGGTTACGTCCTCTGTGTTCTCTACTCCCAAACTAGGGATCCAACCCTTCTAGGGAACCTCGTCTCCTACTGTTGGGAGAGGTCATAAGAACGGACCTTTTAAGGTACTTGTCTCCTCGGACCGCCCGGTATCAGATACCCCGGCGTTTCCTAGTCTGTATTAACTCTCTGATACGTGTGTGTGGTCTACTAAGCATACGTGTAAACTCTTTGTGATATAAGATCTCGTACAAAGAATATTTGGAAGATGAAACATACGTAATGTGGATCTGACTTGACAAGTGGTGTACGAAAGGACTGACCGTGATACCATACCAACATCATTGTCCAAATTAATATTGTTTTATGAGAGTAGTATATATATTTTATGACATACATCTAACGTCTTTACGACTCTCACCGTCACCAATACACAGGTAAACGGTATAAGTAGTAGTACATTCGATTATCCTAACGAAGAGACTACAACGAGACCAAAGTACTGTAAACGAGACCGAAGTCTCCCAGAGTCTAGACTCTATAGAGAACGCACATACACACAAGTCAGTGAGTATTAAAGTGGGTAAGAACTAAGGTAAAACTAGTTATTACATATGTAGAAATATTGTGTACAATGAAAGTCTGTAGAATCCTGAGGGAGAATTTTCAGTACGGAAATCAATAAAACAACTCTATTTCAAATTATGTCAGTTTACGTAGAATCTCCATTTTAAGTTACTACACATCCTGTTTTGACTTTGTAAGAATTCTTCTGTTATTCATTCATTCACAATCAGTCAGTGAGTCCTCACAGACAGAGAAACACTGGGGTACTTAACATCGGTCGGTTCGAGGAGACAGGTACCCTAAGAGGTCCGTTCTTATGACCTCACCCATCGGTAAAGGAAGAGGTCTCCCTAGAAGGACTGGGTTCCAAACTTGCGTCCAGAGTAAGTAACGTCCGTCTGATGGTAGACTCGGTAGTCCCTTCAGGGTCACATAAAAGTTTTATGTTCATTTGTATTATTTTCCAGTAATTTCGAAAGTTATTACAACCATACTTAGTGGTGTAACATTCAAAGTTTAACATTAATATTTAAATTTCTGAAATTAAGTGAAATTTTTATGGGTAAATAGACAGTTCGAAACCTTTTAATGAGTTAGTTCTTTGAACTTCTAAAAATGATGTATTACTTTAAATGAAATTTTCTTTGTAGGACTTTGATAATATTTTTATATCGAAAAAGATTTACAGTATTAAATTTAAGTTCAGTAAATCTAATCAAGAGAAGTTTAATACTAAATAATTCCAAAATCATAAATACCTAAAATAATAAGGTGAGTATTCAATCGTGAATATTTCACATAAAAAAGAACAAGAAATAGAAAACGTTATGTCCTATAATGTCTCTTCCTCTGTCTTTAGTCAATTCCCAATTCCACATACCATACATAAAGAAGACTAAAAAACACTAATTTTAACACAAAACTCCGTTAAAACTACCTACTCTCTGACCCTTACTAGGAACTTTCACTAGGTATAGTGAAAAGTTTTTAATAAAGTTTATGGTCGTACCTTGGAAGGTCACCTAGGTACCAAAAGGTACTGTGGACGTCGGACCCCTGTCTGACAAGATCCAGTCGATTCACTCACTAGTAAGAAACTTTCTGAATCACTCTTACACGGGTTCCGACTGTGACTCGTAAGGTGGTCGAAGAATAAAAGAGTCGAGAGGTAGACACAATAAAACAGAAGTCTAGTTCGTCAAGAGTTATCCGAAAGACTAAAGAAATATTGATGAACAGTAGACACAAAGACTCTAATTTCGTACCTTTTTCACCGAAACGAGTCACTCTCAGGACAAACACAACCCGTGTCGTCCTCTACGATCTCCGTTCATCGTTACTGGGTTACGTGATTTTTTTCTCTGGTTCACAGGAACTTACGACTCTTAAATGAATCCTACTGTTCTCTCTATTAAGTCTAGACTAGAGGCAGATTGTAGGATTTTTCTCTCACAAACAATAGTTGTTCGAAACGATAAGTCTTTAAGGAGAAATCGTTGAGAAAAACTTAGGTGAAAGTTATCTCAGTTCACGAGAAGATACTGGTGGAGTTTTGTCTGTTCGTTTTAAAAAAATCTTTTTTGATTTATATTCCTATACAAAGGTTTCTTTCGTTAATTATACTTATTTTTCATTTCTTATATGTATGAAAATTCCATGTATTTTGTAAAACTTTTCTTACAAATCAAGGGATCTTTAACTATAAGAATTTAATCACTTTACGAAAAATAGGAGTTTAAATTTACAATATGAAAGGAAAAAAAAGATAATATTATGGAGGTTCCTGTCTGTAAAATTTCATTACGTACTGTTAACTCTATCAATTGGAATTTACTCACTTATGAAGAAACTGATAGTTTCGGACCTAATACTAAAAGTATCTCCTCTTTCGTTCAAATTCTCTTTCTTCTTTAGTTTTTGTTAAGAAATATCTTTTGAAAATACAGGGGAATGTTTTCTATTGATAAACGGTATACTTTCCCTTCATTCAGATACTTAACGATCATAGTTTTACACGTCTGGATGATACCTCTAACCTCTGACATTGGGGTACACAAGACGTGGACTCTATACTTCGTGACTGTACTTCATACCGATTGTACACGGGGTATAATCAAGGAATAAGGATCAGTTTACTTTAGTAGAGATTTAGGTTCTGGATAAGTATTGTTTTGTCAAAAACGGTTAGACTCCTCGGTATCCTGGATGTAAATAGGTCTACAAAACTAAATAGGTTGTGTACCGGGAGTGTTAAAATAAGGATAAAGTCTACGACGATCGTGAAATTCACAAAGACTAGAAACCGTTAAGGAAGGTTCCCGAAGTACCGTGTTGTTAGTTCCGTAGGTCCGGAAAAGTCAACATGATCAGTGTAGGAGCGTGTTTTACATTACTTTATATCTGACTGTGTTTCGTGGTCTCTACACTTGATAAAATAAATATTTTTGACACGACTATGAGTACTCTCTAAATACATGAGTACAATCTAGTGAAGGTACTACTTCGTAATACGTTTACGTGTAACGTTTTCACAGTCAATATGGAAAAACCCGAGGTTTTAGTGACGTCTACCACTAACGTCGGTAATTTAATTTTCTGTGAATGAGGAAGTTTCCTTTCAATACTGGTTGGATCTGTCGTATAATTTTTTGTCTCTGTAATGAAACGGTTATTTCCAGGTAGATCAGTTCCGATACCAAAAAGGTCACCAGTACATACCTACACTCTCAACCTGACACTTCTTTCGACTCGTGGCTTCTTAACTACGAAAACTTGACACCACAACCTCTTCTGAGAACTCTCAGGGAACCTGACGTTCCTCTAGGTTGGTCAGGTAGGATTTCCTTTAGTCAGGACTCACAAGTAACCTTCCTGACTACAACTTCGACTTTGAGATTTTGAAACCGGTGGAGTACGCTTCTCAACTGAGTAACCTTTTCTGGGACTGCGACCCTTTCTAACTCTCGTCCTTCTCTTCCCCTACTGTCTCCTACTCTACCAACCTACCGTAGTGACTGAGTTACCTGTACCCAAACACACCTGAGGTCCTCAACCACTACCTGTCCCTCCGGACCGCTCGACGCCAAGTACCCCAGCGTTTCTCAGCCTGTGCTGACTCACTGACTTGACTTGACTAAGGTTGTGTCATCGAACTAATTTCTAAAATGACAGGTAGGGTGACCTCAAAATTGGTAAAAGTCGGTTAACTATGATAATCCCGAAGGGACCACTGAGACTACCATTTCTTAGACGGACGTTACGTCTTCTGGGCCCAAACTAGGGACCCAACCCTTCTAAGGGGACCTCTTCCTTTACCGTTGGGTGAGGTCATAAGAACGGACCTCTTAAGACACCTGTTTCCTCGGATGGTCCATATTAGGTCCCCCAACGTTTTTCAACCTATGTTGACTCGCTGATTGTAACTGACTATGATAGATAACCACCAATGTCAGGTAGTTATATTACAAACTGAATTTAAATAAACTACGTCTCTCCAACGGTCATCAAGTGAAATTTTACATTGTAATCATGAAAATCGTAAAGGACATACACTATCGAGTCCAGATAATTTTTGTCTCATTAGTTAGATAAGAAGTTCAAACAATTCAAAAACGCTTACATCCCATACATATTAATACGTGTCCAAAGATCAAAGGACTTAACACATACAAATATTACTTTTAAGGATAGTACTATACTCAAAAAGAGAAAGGGTTTACACGTACAAAACATGAAATTAAGTAATAGACGTCTCTCAAGATATAACTAAATCTTGATTTATATAAAATTACGAAAGTCCCTATCGTCTTTTTAATGAACGTTCATAGAATTGCAAACTTTTAAGATCGTTTATACTTTAATAAACTCTAAAAGGAATGAAGATAGTTAGAAAAGTCTTCGTTTCCCGGTCTCAATAATTGACTAATTAACATATTCGTCTACCCTCCTTTTTCTCTCAATCGCTATACCATACTCTATACGGTAATTCACGTCCCGAATTTATTAACTTTTAGTACAGTGTATGTCTTACCGAATTACGTCTTACGTCTGTTGTCCATTCATCCTTTTCTAATTCCTGTGACTTTCTTTCTTTACAAAGTCTTGGTTTATAACTAAACAATTTTAAGTTGTTGTTACAAACCCTGTCTCTCGTTTATTTATTGATTTTGTTTTATTGACAGTCCGAGGAGACAGGTTCCTTAAAAAGTCTTTTCTTATGACTTCGTCCAACAGTAAAGAATGATGTCCCCTAGAAGGGTTGGGTCTTTGACTTAGACACAGAGAACGTAGAGGACTCAGAGGACTCAGAGGACTTGACCGGTCACCTCAGAAATGATGATCGCGGTGGATCCTTAGGGGTTAGTTTTGTTAGGTGTTTAGATTCACGAAATATTTACTTTTTCAAATATAAAAATAATAAAGGAAAGATAATGAGAACGGACCTTTGAGGGTATCTGTCTCCCCGGACCATCCGACGTCAGGTACCTCAACACTTCTCAGTCTGTGCTGACTCGCTGAACTGAGTGAAAAGTGAAAGTACGTAACCTCTTCCTTTACCGTGGGGTGAGGTCGTAAGAACGGACCTCTTAGGGTTCCTGCCTCCTCGGGCCATCCGACGTCAAATGCCCCAGCATGTCTCAGTCTGTACTGACTTCGTTGAATCGTCGTCGTCAAGAAACCTGTCCTGACTCGCTGAAGTGAAACTGAAAAGTGAAAGTCCGTAACCGCTTCCTTTACCGTTGGGTGAGATCATAAGAACGGATCTCTTAGGGTCCCTACCCCCTCGGACCACCCGACGGCAGACACCCCAACGTGTCTCAGGCTGTGCTGAATTCGCTGAATCGTCGTCGTCGTTGTCGTCGTCGTCAAGAAGTCGTGTGATGTTAAATGAGTATTAATGTAAGTGTCATTAAAGATGAGACGAATAAATAGGACATAGTGTTTTATGAGAAGTCCGATGACAATAATATGAATGTACGTGATAATACCAAGATATTGTCTTTTTGACGTCGGACATCCGGTTAATCGGTAAAAACATTTATTTCAACGTAACCTTGTGTCAGTATAAGTAAACAAAGACGTAACAGATATCGACCAAAACCCTGTGTTATCTTGTCGACTCATAAGTGATGTGTCTGGTTCATCGGACGTCGGGTTGTAAGAGAAATTCCTTCTCAAACGATTACATCGGAAAAGACGGTAACTTGTAATTTCTAAAAAGGTTTAGAAAAAGGTAAAATATTATTTTTAGGACATTGGTGAAAGAAAATTTTTAAAGATGAGGATTTCTTTATATGACTTCCAATAACCCAATTTTGTATAAAAAATAATATTTTAATTAAAGTTTTTCAAAAGTTGTGTACTGGTGTTCATAATAGAGTTTCATACTTTGAATTATCTTAAAACGGTTATAATTAGTAATAATATGTAAAATTAAAAATTATCCAAATAGTATTAAATGTTTTTAAAATAAAAACTAATATTTCCTTTATGTTATGACTACTTTACAAAATTTATTTTGAACTATTCGACTAAGATTTTAAGTAGATCTTATCTTTTTTATGGTCTAGTCAATTGACTTTTTATACTGACCCTTGACCCACTCTCCTTCTAAAAGTCAAGTCAGTGAGTCAGTACAAGTTGAGAAACACTGGGGTACCTAACGTCGTACGACCCGAAAGGACAGGTAGTGGTTGAGGCCCTCGAACGAGTGCAAGTACACGTACTTCAACCACTACGGTAGGTTGGTAGAGTAGGAGACAGTAGGGGAAAGGAGGACGGAAGTTAGAAAAGGTCGTAGTCCCAGAAAAGGTTCCTCAACCAGAGTGTAGTTCACCGGTTTCATAACCTCAAAGTTGAAGTCGTAGTCAGGAATGTTACTTATAAGTCCCCATAAAAGGAAATCCTAACTGACTAAACTAGAGCGTCAGGTTCCGTGAGAGTTCTCAGACAGGTTGTGGTGTCAAGTTTTCGTAGTTAAGAAGTCACGAGTCGAAAGAAATATCAGGTTGAGAGTCCTGGTATGTACTGATAACCTTTTTGGTATCGAAACTGATCTACCTGGAAACAACCGTTTATAAGGAAGAAAAATTATACGACAGATTTAACCAGTATCGAAAAGAAGGTTCCTCGTTCATGGTTTACAGTTTTGGACGATATTTTGATATAAAATTTTTACGACACCTGAACTTTGTCTTAATTATTGTAGTTAATTTGTGTTCTGAAGACTTTCTATATGTATTAAAAATATTAAAGATATATAATTTATATACTAAGTTATAGTAGGATACTTACTATAAAATTATTAACTGACTTTTTTTCTCAATTTAGGAATGAAGTGTATTAAATGTTCTTTGTTTAAAATCTCTTAATTGATTAATCTGTAATTGACGTCTCTGTTATTCCTTTTTAATTGATCCTAATTACTTCCGAAGGGACCACCGACCATTTCTTACCGAGTCGACCATTTCTTAGACGGACGTTACACCCTCTGGACCCAAACTAGGGACCCAACCCTTCTAGGGGACCTCTTCCCTTTACGATGGGTGAGATCATAGGATCGGATCTCTTAAGGTACCTAACATACCAGGTACCCCAACGTTTCTCAACCTGCCCTGACTCGTTGAAAGTCAAAAGTGAATTAATTAAACGTTTTGTCTTGTGTTTATAGAGTTTCTTTTTCTGATTATTCAAACAGATGTAAATTTTTCTTTTCTTTAGAAAACATACCCTTTTATAGTATTAGTCTAAAAAGTTTTTATTATTGTCCCTCTTTAATAAATCTTGTGTAAATATTGTATGTGTCTAGTTATCCATTATATAATTATATACGTATAGGTAAATTAGTCATGTCTATGTTTAAGTATTTGAAAAATTTTCACAAACTTCAATGTAATTTTACATTCACGAGTAGGAAGTTAAAAGTGTTGAGATGAAGGTTCTATATGTAATAAGTTTTTATGAATGTACACTTTCAATATCCGAACACTATTACTTTTGACAATTCATTTAATTAGTTATGTGTTAATTTGTATCAATTGTATAGGTATTATAGTTTAAGATAATTTATAAAATTTTCTCGTTACGTCTAAATAGTTATATATTTGGTTATAAATTCCCTTGAGAGGTTGTATATAACCCTAAGTTGTTTTCGTTTAATTTCTGTTACAAATCTTATTTAGGATGAATATATTCCATGTATGTATTTTAATGTGTAAGCATAATACGTAGATACAAACTTCTGTAACGTTAGTAAAGGTAAAAATCTATGTGTATACATGTCTGTACGTATAGATGTCCATGTCTATTTCGATAAAGTTTATCTAATCCTTTCCGTTTTAGTTAAGAAGAAAACCTAATTAATACTTTTAAAACCTTTTTTAAGGGATATAACCTTCCAAGTCAAAGTCTTCTATAGATGTCAATTCTTCATTTCTCTCTTGCAAGTAAGAAGGATGTACTATAAATATTAACTAGATTAAATGATCATTATAAGAAACACAGAGAGGTGAGGCGTTGGAATTTTGTGGACAGTTTACTGAAATCTTAATTACATTCAGAAAAGACAGGACAACTGGTGATATAATGGGTCGTTGGTCCTACTACAGACTACGTATCCTTTATGAGTTAATTATGAATGATTTACTCACATTATATTTTAAATTAGAAATGATTGTATTTTAGTACAAATCACCGTCCCAAATATTTTAATTTGATGTCAAACCTGTGTTGTGTAAAGAAGCAGATAAGTAAACAAGTTGATTATACATGTATAAATACATATATACATAAATAGTGTGTAAATAATATTTATTTGGTTTGAAAACGAGAGTGTCGTTAATGTGACACAATACATCCTCCACTACTCATACCCCTATCTGTTATTAGTTCATTTAGAAAATAGTTTTTTTCTAATGTACTAATACAAAATACTATCTATTACCCCTTATCTATCACTGAACCCCCGATGGAAACCAACTCCTTACTCCTTTCCGAAGAGACTCTTTCACTGTACTACGGTCACTAAAGTCATCACACAAACCATACCCACCAAATCACTAAAACGGGAGATCCCCGATAGACTGTTAGACCTTTGTAAATAGAGTAATGTTGAACTTCTTCACCTCTCGACTGGATAACCGTAGATTGTCTCAGATCCCTATGAGGACTTATAGAACATTTAGTGTCCTAGGGGTGGGGTGTGTTGTTTTTTAATCAGCCTGGTTTGACAATTGTTACGTCCCTGAATCTCTAGGACGCACTTCGATTTTAGTTATCCCGTTTTAAATTGGTTGGAATTTAACGAACAACCTTTTCGTAAGATCCGTCTCCCTTTTCCGTTATCGTTTATAGGATTTTATTCTCTTAAGAATTCCACGAAATCTTTACCCTTCTTTGGATAGGACTTTTTCATCTTCCTTTCCACCTTTCCTTCATCCAATCTTTCCAAGTGTCCTTCCCCAAACTTATACAATACTTACGTTACCCTTCTACTCCCCCTCCGAATATGACCTCTTATCGTTCTACACAAAACGTAAAATCATTCCAGTGAAACCTATGAAGGACCTCTTATCTGTTGTCCTTCTCTCCGTGTCGTAATACAGTTCTTTTCTTTATTACAGTTTCCTTTTTCTCGTGTAACCGGTGATCACACTTTACGACGATTTTCAGTCAGCAAAACATTGTAATTGTAAAAATGGAAAACGAAACTTAATAGACCGAGGTGGTATGTAACTTAAGTCAGATCCTAACTTGTGACACGATTGTACACATGGATGTAGTAAATTCTCTTGGACACATTGATGGAGCCTTGTGTCCTTGTACACACGAATCAGTGAGTCAGAACGGGTTGAGAAACTCCAAGGTATGTGATATCGGGTGTCTCGAGGAAATGAGTACCCCTAAAAGGTCCGTTCTTATGACCTCACCCAACGATACGGGAGAGGTCCCCTAGAAGGGTTGGGACCCTAACACCCCAGAGGGTGTGACGTCCACCTAAGAAACGGTAGACTCGGTGGTCCCTTCGGGACACTCCTTGTATGTATAACGGTTGAGTTAATTACTTAATCTTCAGACTCTAGTTTTTTAAATTTGTTAAATGGACAATAGTGAGTTTATTATTTACCATCTTTGGTCTAGGTTTGAGTCTATATGTAAAGAAGTAAAGTGTAAGAATTTGTGACATATACTTGAAGATTCACGTATTTCGTATCCATTCTCAATGTATAACGAAATCGTTCCTTAGGATCTCAAAAATTTTACTGTAGAACCAAAGTTGGTTTACTGTGTATTGTTGATAAACAAACGTAAATAAAGAAGTCAGTTATCTTGTCTGTAACTCTTTTGGACAAAAAATTCTATTAACGACACAGAAGTTCGAAGGGTCTTCAAAGAAAACAAGAGATAGAACTTATCGTGTCTATAACGAAAGTTCCTCGACAATGAAGGTTATTGTGTACAAATTAGTGAAAAAGAGTGGGTGAGAGGGTGAAATGTTGAAAATAACAAGAGACTCAACAGGATAATGGACATCATATTAGGAATGGAAAAGGGAGGGTTAAGTCACCACAATGGAGAGTCAACCAGTACATAAGTTCATTGATCTAGACCTAAGTCTGTCGAGTAAGGGTCGACAAAAAAAAAAAAATAAAAAAAAGTCTAAAATAAAATAAAAATGAAATGTTATAACATAACCAAAACGGTATGTAGTTGTACTTATATATCATTTCAACGTCCTATATTTTAGTTGTGTGTCTTTAGGGAACGTAAGGATATGTTATTATTACTCTTTTATCCTTTTCTTTAATTCCTTTGTTAAGGTAAGTGGTAACGTTATTTTTCTTATTTTATGAATCCTTATATAGATGGATTTTTTTGATTTCTGGATATATATCTTTTGATATTTTGTGACCACTTTCTTTAGTTTCTCCTGTGATTATCTACCTCTTTGTATGGTACAAGTACCTAGCTTTCTTAGTTATATGGCTTTCACTCATATGTGGGTTTCGTTAGATATCTAAGTTACGTTAGGGATAGTTCGATAAACATACCTTTATGTTGTTTGGAGCTTATCGGTTTCGTTAGAACTCTTTCTTCTTACCTTGACCTCCTTATTTGGACAGACTGAAGTCCGAAATGATGTTTCGGTGTCAGTAGTTCTGTCATACCGTGACCGTGTTTCTGTTTATATCTAGTTACCTTGTTTTATCTTTCAGGTCTCTATTTAGGTGTGTGAATACCTGTGGAATAGAAACTGTTTCCTCCATTCTTATATGTTACCTAAATTCTATTAGAGATTGTTTACCACGACCCTTTTGACCAGTTGGTGAACATTTTCTTACTTTGATCTTGCGAAAGATTGTGGTCAAAAAAAAAAAAAAATTTATAATTGTAAATAACCTGATATCAACTAAATGGGACGATACAATCAAAGACGATACGTCGTTTCTCTCAGTCAATATTATATAGGTGAGAAAAAATTTCTAAGACAAGGATATACCCAGTAATGTCTCATGACTCATCTCAAGAGGTACGATATGTCATATAAGAGTAATCAATAGATAAAAAATATATCATCACATACATATCCCCGACCCCCTAGTCACCCATTTCTTGGACGGAAGATTACGTCCTCCACACCCAAACTGGAGACCCAACCCTTCTAGGAGATCTTTTCCTTTACCGTTGGGTGAGGTCATAAGAACGGACCCTTTAGGGTTCCTGTATCCTCGGACCGTCCGATGTCAGGTACCTCAGTGTTTTGTCAACTTATGTTTAATAACTGACTTTGTTGTTGTTTCACACATACAGTTAGGGTTGTAAAGTTAGATGAGGGGGTGTGTGGAAAAGGGGAATCATTAGTACTCCTCTAGGAATACTACGGATACTACGAAAGATGTAGACACTGATAAACAAAACATTTATCCAAGTAAACACGGTTAAAAATAAATTTGAGGTGTATATCGGTTATAGTACACTATCAACAAAAAGAAACTGAACGAAGTGAGTCATACTGTTAGAGATCCAATTTTTTTTGACCTTTATCTCGACTGTATACTAGGTCGTTAGGGTGAGGACCTGTATATAGACCACTTTTGGTATTATACTTTTCTGTATACATGGAGTTACAAGTACCGTTACAATAAATATCATCGGTCCTGTGTCTTCGTTGAATTTACAGGTACCTATCTCCTTACCTATTTCTTCTACACCATGTGTATATGTTACCTAATAAGTTATTATTTTTCTTGTTTTGTTACAGGCACTGTACCTACCTGGAGTAGAGATCAAAACTTATTTATGTTCATCAGGGAGGTCCTTCTCTCTTTCCTCTTAGACTACCTTTGGTGAGTAATTGTATGTGTTTACAAACAAACAAACAAAAAGAACAATTCATCCTTCCTCAGGTATAAAGATTGGTAGAAAGACCCGAAGGGTCCAGCGATTCACCCATTTCTTAGGAGGACGAATACGTCCTCTATACCCAAGGTAGAGACCCAGCTCTTCTAAGGGACCTCCTCCCGTACCGTTGGGTGAGGCCATAAGAACGGACGTCTTAGGGTACCTACCTCCTCGGACCGTCCGTCGTCAGGTATCCCAGTGTTTCTCAGGCTGTGTTGACTTCACTGACTCGTGTGTCGTGTTCAAAGAAAGATAGGGACCTGTTGTAAAATAAGAGGGGTGGGGGTTTACGTGGAATAGGGACAGGAAAAATTTTTATTGAAAGTATCGAGTATGAAATAAATACAAGTACTTTACATAGGGGTTATAGAGACCCTGGACCGATCGTAAGTACGTAAACAACTCTAAGATAAAGAAATACAGACGGATTTCTAGATTGTTATTTGTCCTTAGGATCAGTGGAGGACTATCATTTTTAAAGTTCGTTCTATATAGTTTTAATTTAGGAGAGACACTAGATATAGATTTGTCATTATTGGTGGTTTTTCATTTTTCATGTAATTTTATATCCTATACGAATTAGTCATTTTGATTTAGTATAAGGTTAGGAAAGACAAGGTTAAGGTTAGTGAAAATATAGACAACTAGGAATACCATTTATAAAAGTAATAAAAAAATTTTTTCATCATCTGATGTCCACTGTGATTCAAAAGATCTGTTTAAAGGTTTGTAATACTTTAGACAAATAAGACAACGGTGTAAATGACATGTATTCTAAATTCCTTTTAGAGATTTTGAATGTCTAGACAAAGAACAAAAGAGAAACAAGACTTTGTATATAGAATTGATGTCGTGTCTTGACAACACCATTAACTTTCTCTATTTTGTTAACTGTCACGAAACTTTTGATTTTTTTGTTTTTGTCTAATAAGAAGATGTCTTCACCTTTAATAGACATATAAATTTCAAATTAGTTTTATTTCACGCACATAAACATCTACGATATATACGTTGTAAACATTCTAGTGGTAACAGGTCAGACTTTTGTGTTTTCTATGGTGGAAGATGTTATTCGTAGGAGTGGATCGTCTCTATCTCAAAATAAAGTTGGTCAAACCGTGGACACCTTTAGAAACACAAACTACTACTGTAAGATGACGTTCGTAGTTTCAAAATGTCCTTACTTTCTCTCTCCTTTTTTGTTTGATGGGCTGTGACCAAATGGACTGTGACTCCGCACATATTGATTCGCTTTGAGGGTCAGCGATTATTTTTCAACTACGAAACAAGAGTTTTCACAAACACCGTTTCAAGGAGGAAAGAGGTTATGACTTTATTTACCTCCTAACAATCTCCTTTTATGTTCTCTAATTTTCAGAAATAAAGATATAACAATTTAATGTCGTCGAACTTGTATAACAAACCAACTGCAGATTAACTCTTCGAGTAAGTTACCTTCACCACGGATTTGAGTGGAACTGTGGACTAAACAGTACCTTCTATTTTGAACTTGTAACAAACCTAGTCAAAATTCTTGGACCGATTTGTCCTAAAGACAGTATACAAAGAACTAGGAAGGAACGAATGTTTTAATATGAAGTGGTATCAAACCATTCATTACCACCACTGTATACTTTCAAGAAGGGATTGTTTGGACTAATAGAGGAAAAAGGGTTTCCTTAAGGAAACTACAACGTAGTATATCTCCCGTCGTTCGTTTCCAATTTGTGTACTTCTTTTAGGAATTGTGAAAATGTTAACCTTAACGTTAAACTACGTTTTAAAACATGGTTCTAGTGATTCGGATCTTTTCGTTACCTTATGAAAATAATGAGACCAACCATAAAAATTTTATTTTAAAGGATAAAGAAATTGATTACCACTGTCTCGTTATCCATAGAATAGAGAAGACAGGAGAAAATAATTTGTTAACTTAAGTTCTCCATGTTTAAATAACGAGTACGTTATCATCTCCAAAAACCTGGATCCGAATACTATATGGTGTACTTATACCTCGATATAGAGAAATGGTTGACGTAGTATATTATACTTGGTCGCCTAAATCGTTTCCGATAAAGGTAGGACACCAACTACTCGACTGTAAAGTATCACAGTCGAGGTATTCCTATAGTATTTTATAGGTACTGACTAGGATTAAACTTCGATAGACCAAATCACTTAAATTAATACCTATTTTCTAATACAAATTTTTTTCATTAACGACTAAATAAACTATAAGTTAAATGAAACGTTCAGGATTTCGAAAAAAATCAAAATTTAGGAACTCAGGACCCGACATTAACGTCAGATGGTCGAGAAGTAACTCGTGGTCTGAAATATGAACCCCCTACACCGAGTATAGGGATACAGTCTTCCAACAACAACACTCCTACTTTCTTCGACTGTATCATCTATGTAGTGTCCATCGTACATCTTACAAACTGTTCTTTTTTCAATAAGGAACATGACTACACGTATTAAATGTGTACTAAACTTGAAATGAACGGTTTTCCAAATCATTTATGGGATATAATGGTCCATCTAACATACGAGTTTCAATTAGACACAACGTATGTGTCAGTCATAGGAAGTGGATAGATTGTCACAAAACATATGTCTTACTACTTACAAGAACGAGAACTGTGGGTAAGAGTGTCAATAAAGTTACTCTTTCTTTGTCACGTGTAAACTACCACAAAGGTAAAGTCTTTGTCATTATATCTCTACTTGTCACAAATCCTAGATGAACTGGTTCTATTATTACTAAGGAGAGTCCTTACTGTCCCACGTTACTTGTAGACCCTTCGAAACCTTATAAAACTTGATTGTGGTTCATATACAAAATTGAGAGAGTGAAGTACGGGGTAAGGGTTGATTAATCGACGACACATACATGCACGAGTCAACACAATTCAGTACTAGGTGTGAAACATTGCGATACCTGACATCGGACGGTCCGAGAGACAGGTATCCTAAGAGGTCTCTTCTTATCACCTCACTCAAAGGTACGGGAGGAGGTCCCCTAGAAGGTTGGGTCCCTAACTTGGGTGCAGAGAACACAGAGGACGTAACCGTCCACCTAAGAAATGGTGATCACGGTAGACCCTTCGGGGTTAATCGACGACTATGGTGAATTGTAGACGTTTTTGTTAAGGGACTTATTATTCAAGTTAGTCCAAAAAGGACCGGTTTTTTACAGACAGATATATAGAATATTAATCTCCTCAAACAAACAAAAAAAAATTAAGTCGTAAAGTTTAAACGTTAAGTTCAAGTATAAGTAAAGTCGAACTAAAACAAAAGTAAAATGGATTCTATTTAATTATCGGTCCAATAATGGAATCGCCTCCTCGTTACTCTTCTTAATAAAAAGAGAGACTGTTGTGTCTGAACTCCAAATACACGTAAAAAAAGAGAGGTTAGATGACGTACGGAATATAGTCCCGGGGGAAGACAACGGTAAGTCCTACAAAGACTCAGTGGAAGAATTGACCGTAAACCAGTTAAACCGTAACACCAGGGAAGGCAATCACGTAATGAGAAAGAGTAACGTAGTCTTTCGTTTGTTTGTTTTTTTTTTAGGTTGTTGTCGTCGTTTTGTTGTCGTTGTTTATTACGGTATCGAAGTCTTCCGATTGTCTCTCCTAAAAACCTAATAGGTGATAAACCCTATTAGAAGTGAGAACTAGAGGAGGTCATAACCGCACGGATTAACTCTTAAGGAACGTACATTGGACTGAAGAAACGTTTTCTCGGTATTTTGAGAAACCGGGAATCTCTCCAAAGATACTTACTTTAATTAATTCTTTTTCTTAAACTCCAGAACCTTACCCTTAGTAACGTTTCGTGAAAATTTAATATCACAGTACTGACCTATAACCTCATTTAAGAAACTAGAGAAAAGAGCAATTACTCTACTATACTATAAAATTTCCGTTAGTAAAGTAAAACTTCCAGACGACTGTAGTGTTCGGTAGTCTCGTGTCAGCCATACCTTTATTCTATGGGTGAAAAGAGACGAAGGAGAATGACTAAAGTACGTTACTGGAACGTCAATAATTTATATCCGGTTGAACGTGAGAGTCTGGAGTCCGTTGGAGAAAAAATTCACTAGTGAATGAGGGGTTGTAAAGATGATTTTAAACTACGAATTTCTAGTGAATTACCTCCGTTGGTTAAATAGGGACAGGGAACCCACCAGGGGGTCCCGTCAAAAACGACAAAGTTATGTTAATGTTTTACGAAGGTCCGAGACACTTGAACCAATATGTTCTTCCAATACCGTTGTTTCTGACAAAAGAAACCTTTTAACAATGTTTCACGACTGGAAGGATTTCATATGTCGTAAGACTTTTCGGATTTTCGGGTCTACGAATTGTGACACTCTCTGCCACGGTTTAAGACCTTGGTTTCTGTACTCAATTTTTCACGTCCTACGTAACTTGGTTTTGTTCTTCCTTCTCTTGTAAGAAAGTCCTTGTAAATAAAGTACAGGACATCGGACCTAAGTTTGTTTTAAGGAAACAACTGAGCTTTCACACAAATCCTCTTAGACTGGACCCTTACCGAAACTCAGAGTATGTTCTTATCCCTCGACCTCTTTTCAGTCCTACCAAAATCTCCTGACATCACTCTTCATCCTCGAGTAAACTACGGGTCGACGAAAACACAATTTATAGTTCCCAAACTAAGTCTGTTGATTCATATGTTAGGTCCGTTCTGTCACCTATTTATTCTGTTTTTTTGTAAAATGTCGGAGTTCAAAAGAGATGTGAGTAATATCTCGTAAGTGTACCTTCGGTGTATAATAAATGATTTTTGTTTGTTTGTTTGTTTGTTTTTTAGGTACTAAAGATTGGAACGTCTGTCGACACTTCCCCCTACGAGAGGTACCCCTCCCTCTCAGACCCTCCCCACCCCGCTAGTCACTCTCAGGGGGAGGTTGGTGCTTTCGTTAATGACATTGTCGTCGTTAGGGAAGAGGGGTGAAGGGGTTCCCGCTTTGTGATACTCTACGTGTCCTGTGCGAAGGGGTTTAGGTGTCCCTACAGGGTAAAAGTAAGTCAAACAAATCGAGACAAGACGGTATATTACTCCTGTATATTTGTCATTCTGTTATCCGGAGAGGAAATCTGGTACCTCGTGAAAACGTCTTTGTTGACTGGACCTGTTGTGACCTTCGTTATCGAAATCCAGATCTTTCAATTAGAAACACATCAATAAAGTACTATGTATATAAATCCACCTTAAAATTTTTCGTAAGTATCATCAAATTCACCAATACCATATTGGTCCTGATCTTGACGTAGGTCAATTATAAGGTGATAAATAAATTTGTAGGGAAATAATTATCTGTTAATGTAAATAAAAAAAAACATAAAAGAATTTAAAATAACACATATTACACTTAACGTAGTAAGAGGGAGTTCGTAAAAAGAACACACTTGATAAACATCCCATTTAGGGATCCTGTTACTAATACCTGCGTTTTGTGTATTGACGAGGGTACCACGGACCTAGATGAATCTATCGAATCGTAATTTCTTATCATCTTTCTTTCAAACTCGTAAGAAACCGTAACGGAAAGAAACCCTAACCTTACTTTTGACTGGAAAAGGTCAGGACACCGGTGACGACAAAAGGTTTAAACGACCGTATAACTCACGTCGTGAAAGTGTCGTAGTAGAAAGTCCTAAACTTTGTCGAGTTGACCTTAAGGTAGTGGAGGTGATCGAAACAAGCATCACTACGAAAGATTCCGGGTGAACTGAAGTGTAAGGTTCTACAGACCGAGATCTAATCACTAGTGTAGTAGTACTAATAGCCCCAGTACTTCTATAAAAAACATATCAAGAAGGCACATAAGAACGGTAGGGAAGAATTATAGAAGGCGAAGACAATCCAGGTATGGTAAAGACGGGAAATAGCTCGAGTAGAAACGTACTTTACAAGGGAACCATAGAGATTAAAAGAACTTCTCTAGAGATCAGAAAGGGTAAGACAACAAAAGGAGATAAAGAAACGTAACTAACAACTTCTTCCGAAAGAATAGAGAAGAACGATAAGAAACCTTGAGACGTAAGTCTACGAATATAGAAAGGAAAAGAGGAAACGAAAAGTGAAGAGAAGAAAAGGGTCGATAAACATTCCGGAGGGGTCTGTCGGTAAAACGAAAAAGCGTAAAGAAAAGGTACCCCTACTAGAACTAGGGACAGAGGACATGTTACAGTACTTGGAGTAAGGTATCAAGTAGTCCGTGAGGTAGATAGTCTAGATCAGGGAATTTAGATAAAGAGTGAAGGGGACATATTAGTATTCCCTAAACTAAATCCAGTATGGACTTACCAAATCACCAAAAGGGACAAAAGAAGTTAAACTCAGACTTAAACCATTATTCCTCAAGTACTAGACTCGGTGTCAGTCGAGGACCAGAACAAAAACGACTGACATATCTCGAAGAGGTAGCAACCGACGTTTCTTATATTAGCTAGACTAAAGCCACAACTGGTAGACCACTACAGGTACACATCCCAGAAGAGAACACAACAACCTTCTCCCATAAACGATACTGGTCACGTAAAAGAACCGTTTTGAGATAATCAGAAACGGGACGAAGTAAGGTGTAAGGTTCCGGTTTAAACGGACAATGAGGTCCACAAAGAACTGAAGGATGAAAACATATGGTCAGGGGATATTACTGTTCCTGTAGAAAAGACCCACAATCAAGATTTTCCAGAACATCCAGAAGTATTTTGGCAAGTTGAAGTCAAAGAAGTCGTAATGACCAACCCCGTATCTGAACCTATTGACACTATAACTTACCAAACAGAACCTCTGCTTGTCTCTAGTAAGACAGTAAAAACTCTAACGTAGGTTCATGACGTAAAGTCTGAGAAAACAACTGGTACTACCGATGAGGTAAAGAAGACTCCCTAAGGACGGGTGTCATCGTCTATATTACCAGTAGACTCAATTTAAGTGGGTAAGGTCAGGTAAAATCAAACGACTAAGGATCTTACAGCTACAAGTGGGAACGGTAGAGAACAAACTGGTGAAGGTTAAACGGAACAAAGTACCTGGACTGTAAGGTCCAAGGATACGTTATAACAAGAAATATCGTAGTCTAGAACGAAGATAGTGGTCAGTGTAGGTGTCGACCCATAACAAAAACGAAACCGAGGTAGGGAAGTAAAAAAGACCTCAATAAAGAGGTGACTAGAGGTCATCGTATAACCCGTGGATTACTGGACCCCTCAAGGAGAAAGTCATAAAATAGTAAAACGGAAAAGTATGGCAAGTGCCCCAAGAGTTCCGTTCTTATGACTTCACCGAACGGTAAGGGAAGAGGTCACCTGGTGTAAGACAGTCTAGAGAGGTGGTAGTGGGCGGGTAGAACCCAACGGGGCGTCCGTACCGAACCAAAGTAACTCAATCTGTTCCGACACCAGGATCACACTAATCTAACTGATCAAAAGACACTCATACTAAAGTCACGCAGACGGGAGACTACGGGAGAACGTTGTGGACGGTAGAATGAACCCAAAGAGAATGGAACCCACACCCCATAGAGAAGTGCCGACGAGGTCGTTTCGTGTCGGGGACGAGGAAAGGAACCTTCTCCCTATAGAGGAATGGCGACGGTAAGGACTGAAAGTTGCACCCTATCGAGTCGATCTTACGAGTTTGATGGTGTGTCAACGTGAGTAGGGTGTGTGATCAGTTCATTACGAGTTTTAAGAGGTTCGGTCCGAAGTCGTTATACATTTGGCACTTGAGGGACTACAAGTTCGACCAAAATCTTTTCCGTCTCCTTGGTCTCTAGTTTAACGGTTGTAGGCGACCTAGTACCTTTTTCGTTCTGTCAAGGTCTTTTTGTAGATAAAGACGAAATAACTGATACGGTTTCGGAAACTGACACACCTAGTGTTAGTTGACACCTTTTAAGAAGTTCTCTACCCTTATGGTCTGGTGGACTGGACGGACAACTCTTTAGACATACGTCCAGTCCTTCGTTGTCAATCTTGACCTGTACCTTGTTGTCTGACCAAGGTTCATCCTATTCCTCATGCAGTTCCGACATATAACAGTGGGACGAATAAATTGCAGATACGTCTCATGTAGTACTCTTTGCGACCTGACCTTCTTTGTGTTCGACCTTAGTTCTAACGGCCCTCTTTATAGTTATTGGAGTCTATACGTCTACTGTGGTGGGAATACCGTCTTTCACTTCTCCTTGATTTCTCGGAGAACTACTTTCACTTTCTCCTCTCACTTTTTCAACCGGATTTCGAGTTGTAAGTCTTTTGTTTCTAGTACCGTAGGCCAGGGTAATGAAGTACCCTTTATCCACCCCTTTGTCACCCTTGTCCCAGTCTGAATTATAACCCCCCGAGGTTTTAGTGACGTCTACCACTGACGTCGGTACTTTAATTTTGTGCCAATGAGGAACCTTCTTTTCAATACTGGTTGGATCTATCATATAAGTTCTCGTCTCCGTAATGAAACGGTTGATTCCAGGTAGATCAGTTCCGATACCAAAAAGGACACCAGTACATACCTACACTCTCAACCTGACACTTCTCCCGACTCGCGACTTCTTAACTACGAAAACTTGACACTACAACCTCTTCTGAGAACTCCCAGGGAAACTGACGTTCCTCTAAGTTGGTCAGGTAAGACTTCCTCTAGTCGGGACCCTAAAGAAACCTTCCTTACTACGATTTCGACTTTGAGGTCATGAAACCCGTGGAGTACCCTGCTCAACTGAGGAACCTTTTCTGAGACTACGACCCTCCCTAACCCCCGTCATCCTCTTCCCTGCTGGCTCCTACTCTACCGACATACCGTAGTGCCTGAGCTACCTGCACTCAGACTCACTTGAGACCCTCTACCACTACCTGTCCCTCAGGACCGCACGACGCTAAGTACCGAAACGTTTCTCAGCCTGTGCTGACTCGCTGACTTGACTTGACGTGACGTGACTCTTCCTTTCATAAACAACAAGTCAGTGATTCAACACAGGTTGATAAACACTGGAGTACCTGACGTCGTACGGTCCGAGGAGACACGAAGTGATAGAGAACCTCAAAGGAGTTTAAATACAAGTAACACAGTCACTACGATAGAATGGTAAAGTAAGAAACTACGGGGGAAGAGAAGGATGGGAGTTAAAAAGGATCATAGTCCCAGAAAAGGTTACTCAACCCAGAAGCGTAGTCCACCAGTTTCATAACCTTGAAGTCGAAGTTATAGTCAGGAAGGTTACTTACAAGTCCCAAATAAAGGAAATACTAACTGGGACGACAGGTTCCCGGAGAGTTCTCAGAAGAGGTCGTGGTGTCAAGTTTTCGTTGAGAAGAAACCACGAATCGGAAGAAACACCTGGTTGAGAGTGTAAGTATGTACTAATTCCCTTTTTGATATCGAAATTAATATGTCTAGAAACAGTCGTTTCACTATCGAGACCCAAAATTATACGATTCAAAGACTTCCGAAAAGAACGTTCTTCGTTCACAGAAAATTAAAGTACCGACGTCAGTGGTAGGTGTCATTAAGAACTCGGGTTCTTTTATTTTAGACAGTGACGAAGGTGAAAAGGGGAAAGATAAACGGTACTTTACTACCCTAGTCTACGGTATTAGAATCAAAAAACTTACAACTCAAAGTTCGGTGAAAAAGGGGAGAGAAGAAAGTGGGAGTAGTTCTCCTAGAAATCAAGGAGAAGTGAAAGACAGTAATCTCACTATAGTTGACGTATAGACTACAACAACTATAAAAAGGACAGTTAGAATTAAGATCTAACACTCAGTAAGTCGGGTCGTAAAGTGTACTACATGAGACGTATGTTTAATTTATTCGTCCCACTGTTACATGTCGGGACAACACGAGGAAAGGGTTAAAACTTGGTCAGACAACAGGGTACAGGTCAAGATTTACAACAAAGAACTCGGTGTACATCCAAAGAGTCCTCTCTCCATTCCACCAGCCTGTAAGGGTAGAGATTATTAAAAGGTAGAAAAAAAACAATAATCAGGATCTTCCAGAACGTCCAGAAGCAAGTTGACCAATTGAAGTTGAAGAAGTAGTAGTTACCAACCCCATATATGAACCTAATGACATTATAACTTACCAAACGAGACCTTTACTTGACTCTAGTAAGATAGGAAAAACTCCAACATGGATTCATGACGTAAAGTCTGGGAACAACTGACACTTCCGACGAGGTAAAGAAGAGTCCCTGAGAAAGGGTGTCACCATCTAGATCACCAGTAGACTTAATTTACGAACACAAGGACAGATAAAATCAAGTGACTAAATAAATCAAGTGACAGATAAAGTAAGTAGACTAAGGATTCTACAACTACGAGTGAGAACGGTAGAGGACAAACTGGTGTAGGTTAAATGGAACTAAGTACCTGATTGTAAGGTCAAAGAATGTGTTATAACAAGAAATGTCTTAGCCTGTAAATAAAAGTGGTGGTCTGTGCAGGTGTTGACTTTCAATAAAGGTGAAACCGGGTCGGTGAAGGAAGAAAGACCTCGTTAGAGACGAGAACAGGTCATCCTATAACCTATGTAAGACTGAACCATCCGATTAAAAGGTCACAGTATAGAAAAACGGAAAAGTATGACAAGTACCTCAAGTACCCGTTCTTATGACCTCACCAAACGATAAGAGAAGAGGTCACCTGGTACAAAACAGTCTTGAGAAGTGATACTGGGTAGGTGGAACCCATCGGGACGTTTCGTACCGAGTGTCGAGGTGACTCAATATGTTCGGGGAAGTGGTACTATTCCGACACTAGGTCCTTACCCTCTTTCTTCCATATAACCAATAGAAAAACTAACGAACAAAGGAAAATTTATGTTAAAAGATGTACGGTTCTTTGTATTTTATTTATAACCCTTCTCTCGTAATGTTAAAATCATAAAGACAACTATTAGTAGATGGGAAATTCACTCCAGTTCGAGAGTTCCATGAACCTCTTAACGTTTTGTCTAACGATTTATTGACAATTCACCTTTTGAACATCTCTCTAGTACCTTTTGACCTTTACAGTTTCCAATACTTGTCTCCTCGGACCTCCCGATGTCCGGAACCCCAGTGTTACTCAACCTGTACTGATTGTGTGTGTGTGTGTGTGTGTGTTCTATAATATCGAAGAAAATTAACCTTTATTTATAAAAATATCAAACTACAAAAGTCACTACAAGTGACTTGAACGGTTTATTCTGAAAAGTCTAGCAAAAGAATACTACTCACTCTTGTGACTTTTGAACTACCTGAGACTAAAGGACCTCATTAATTTGTACAGGTGAACTTGTAAACTTACATATTATATTCTCAGTTAGGTACACTAAGATAACACGTTTTCGACGATTGCCACAGTTTACTACACCGGTAAAACACTATGTTTCAGATGACTATTATTGGACCTCTAGATATCACGAATGAATTAAACACTAGATAACTAAAACAAATCTTCTCTAGTTGGTTCTATTTCGTCTTATTCTTGAGTATGTAGGAGTCTAAAAACGGACCAAATAGATTTTCACTAAACAAACACCCTACATTAATGTGTGTGATGATATAGGGCGGTGTTTATACATATATCAGATTTCCTAAGAAATCTTAGGAAATTGAAATCTTAGGTGATTGAAGTGACCTGGTATTTTAGTGGTTACTGTACGTATATAACTGTCAGACACCGGTTTAAACTTCACGGATTTATAAACTTCTACGATATGTTCAAGTATCTTGTATACTAGATGTCTAAGTCGACAAAGATTAGTACCTTGTCACAAACGTAAGAGACTTCACGACTTTAGTGACCTCTATCTACTACGTTATTACCTTGGTTGTAACTGACGTCCGAACGAGTAGAGACTGGTCAGTCCGTGACAAGACTCGTAATTACACATAATTAGAGTAGACTAAGATTATTGTAGGGATACATAGTTCACGATAATTTAAGGGGTAAAAATATTTATACTTATGGTTTTGGATGTCTTAAAGTTATCGATCGATTTTAATTGGGACAATACTTTACTGTCTCAGGTCCTCCGTGTTTTATACGGACGGTTACGTCTTCTTCGTTCTCTAAAACGAAGTTAGGGACCCAGTCCGTCTACGGGACGTATTCCTTTACCGTTAGGTGAGGTCATAAGAACGGACCCTTTAGGTTTCCTCGGACCGTCCGATGTCAGGTACCTCAGAGTTTCTCAGTCTGTACTGACTCACAAGTGAGTACGTCTATATTATATCACTTTTCTCATATCCTAACGACCGCTCTTTTAGTACGAAATTTAGGAACGAGAAAGTGGACGATGAACACTGTATTGTCTGTTCAAGAACCTTGAGCCAATACCTCCTAGACCCAATCTCCCTCTGAAGATGGACGAATGAGAAAACGTGGTGAACTTAAACGTTTGTAGAGAACTTTAAAGATTCGTTTTAAAGTTTCTTCATGAAGTATTCCATTTATGATACTTTACTTTTTTTACTTTGTTAACTTAAAGTTTACAGAAAGGAATACAAAGACACGAAAAATTTTTTCAAGAGTCACTTAATGTTTTCATGGACACGTTTTCGTGAGACATTTAACCTTTAGTGGAACGTCTACCATCGAGAAGAATGATGATGGCACGAAAGACAAATCCCTAAATATGGTTATTCTCTCCCAGTTTATAAAATTAGAAAACGATGAACTCATTTGTAAATGATCATATCGGAGTTAAAGTCTAAAACTATTCAATATATCCTTTATTTTATGTCTTTCGTAACAGTTTGTAATGAAAAATTGATTTATAAAGATGATTTACGTAAACTCATCTTTACGTAAACTTGTTAGTTTATGTAAAAGGGGTAATTTCTCTTTTGATCCTTTAACTTGGTTTCGGACGAATTTTAAATATAAGGATTATTAGATGAGATAGTGATCTTGTGTTTAATGATAAGATGTGGTTAGTATAGAGTCCCTAAACTAAAGTCTTAAATCAAAACCTCGATTCGTCTGTACCTTAAGTTTGGATGAAATCGATATTTAATAGACACATTAGGTGTGTTTAATAAGTTAAAAGGGTTCAGAGTTAATTAATTTTATTTTATATTCTCGTTCTTGGGACTTAAGAGTACGTAAGACCCCGTAGTAGTAATGAGTTACTGTAGTGGTAATGAGTTCTTACGGTAGGAATTTTATAGTTGTACCGTAATTTTTTTTTTCTAATTAACCGACTATAAACGAAATGTTACGACACAAACAAAGTCGGTATGTTGTTGTATTTAGTTGGTATTGATATGTATATAAAGGAGGGAGAGTTCGGAGGGAGGGTGGGTGATGGGATAGGGTGGGGAGATCAAACAATGTCTCGTGACCTAACTCGAGGGACACAATGTGTCTTGGAAGGGTGATCGATGAATAAAATGTATACCATTACACATAGTCTTACTATAAAACTACTGAAAAAGAACACTTTTAATAATTTAGAAAAATTTTACAACCTATTTGAAAGGATGGAAAGACTTTTCGGTATTGATGGTTGGACGGATCACTTTTACGGCTGTTAACTTATAGTTCAATATGGGTCTTTTGAGTCAAGTGAATAGGACAAATTATTTGTTCATCGTCCTTCTGTGACTGTTAGATGATAAGATTTCTGTTTCCAGGTATATCAGTTTCGACACAAAAAAGTCATCAGTACATACCTACACTCTCAACCTGGTATTTCTTTCGACTCGTAGTTTCTTAACTACAAAAACTCGACACCACAACCTCTTCTGAGAACTCTCAAGGAACCTGACGTTCCTCTAGTTTGGTTAGTTAGGATTTATTTTAGTCAGGACTTACAAGGAACCTTCCTGACTACAACTTCGACTTCGAGGTTATGAAACCCGTGGACTGTGTATCTTGACTAAGTAACCTTTTGTGGGACTACGACCTTTTCTAACTTCCGTCCTCCTCTTCCCCCGTTGTCTCCTACGCTACTAACCTACCATAGTGGCTGAGCCACCTGTACTCAAACTCGTTCGAGGTCCTCAACCATTTCTTGTCCGTTCGGACCATACGATGTCAGACACCTCGGTGTTTCTCAGTCTGTGTCTACTCGTTGACTTGACTTGGCTTTCTGTTATAAATCTTAGTACGAATATTATAAACCTAGCATCAACTCAGTGTCCAGATTTTACATACCGGTAAGTATTCGTAAACGTAAATAAATCACTTGTGACTTCGAAAAAGAGATTCCCTTTTTTTTAACAAAGTTTTTTAGGTCGAATCTAATATCCTGACTATGTTGAAGTTTATCATATATGTATGTCTTTACAATTACTCAATTAAGTACCCATAAGTATTGCGCGAGACGGTTTATGTTCTATGATACATTTTATGACACGACAAATAAGGAGAACGGGGATTTAAAATTTCGTCGTCAGATGTTGTCCTACCTCGAAATCTCAGTGCACCACTCAAAAACTTGAGGGACCTAGGTCTGGGTCTTGGTGAGTCTCGTCTGTAGTTATTAAAAATTTCAAACGTCTTCTCAGGTCACACATACGTTCTGACTCTTAGAGACAAAATTCCGTCAAATCAGGAACAAAAGTGGAAGTCGGAGAAAATACCCTTCGCGTACTCCTATTCTAAAAACTCTTTGGTTCCATTTCGTGAAATATTCTCCTTTCGAAGAGCAGTTATAAAATCTTAGTCACGAAATTCTTTTCGAATACATAGTTTGGTGATGTTATAACATTTCCTTAATCGGAGGTTAATTTATTTAAATATAATTTTTTGTCTTTTCGAATATATTTCAAGACTTCGTAATTAAAAATTTGTTGTTTACCAACCACCCATCAAGTCACTAAAGTTGTGTCCAAAGTGTACTACAGTCGTAGTGGGGCACAGTGATGAAATTTTCTACTGCCTTAGTAGACGAAGGTAAAAAGGTGACTATTTTTGGAGTACAGTCTTCACCCCAGACTACTGAACTCGGAGTAAATCGGTATTTGTACCCTTTACTGTCTGTGAAGACTACCTACAAATCCTTTTCGGTTTGGTGATACACGTCGAAAGAAACCGGAGTTACGTTTATTTGTTCTTAAACAGACACGGGTCAACCATAGACTACCCGGTGAAACCTTACGCGAGTTTTTAACACGTCGTGTCTCGGAATGTCGACGACGGTCAATCTAACCAACCAACCTCGTGTCATGATACTCCGGTTGTAACACCCAAACCCACCAAACTTAAGGAGACAAGGTACCGGTGTCTGAAATGGTGGTCGGTCAGAGTCGGTCGACAGGGGTTTTATACGTGAGAACGAGTGTTTCGTCTGACCCACTCTTTTACGTCTACTCAGTTAAGTTTAGAAAGTGGTGTTGTTCCCCCTTTTTTGTTTTGTTTTGTTTTTTTGACCTTCGTGTACGGGTCGTAATAGAAGGACGTGTCATGTGTCGGTAGTACGAGGTAGATACCGTAGTACGAGGTAGTTACCGTAGAAAAAAAAACGACGGTAAAGTCAAGTAACTCTCTTATACTATGACGAAAGACGTGGTCATCAGGCATCAGACACGACGACGACGACGACGACGACGACGACGACGACGATTCAGCGAAGTCAGCACAGGCTCAGCCATATTGGGGTATCTGCCGTCGGGTGGTCCGAGGAGGCAGAGACCCTAAGAGGTCCGTTCTTATGACCTCGCCCAACGGTAAAGGAAGAGGTCAAGTACTTTCACTTTTGGCTTTCACTTCAGAGAATCAGCACGGGCTGAGAATCGCTGGGGTACCTGACGTCGTATGGTCCGAGGAGGTAGGTGCCCTAAAAGGTCCGTTCTCATGACCTCACCCCACGGTAACGGAAGAGGCGACATCAGACATCTATCAAATATATGACATACATGAGTCTACAGACGAAAGTCTTATACTAATACTTATCATCAATATTAATACATCATTTAGAGTGACTTTTGTGTAGAATACTATCGTCTCCACACGGTCTGTAAAGTAGAATGAACTGAAAAAAGGTGAAGAGGGAAACAAATCTATACCTCCAATTTGCCAAAGTTCTGGTGTCAGATGTTTACTCAGAACTTAGTAGATGGTGAGCATTCGAGTCTTTAAAGTAGAGGAGTTTGGTACTAATCACACACACGGAAGAAGGAAATAGAAAAAAAAAAGAAAAAATTATTCTATTCTGAAGGGAGTGGATCCATTGAACCGTAACATGATTCGAATTAGTAGAAGACCGTGTTGAGTTGAGAATATATCGTCCTTTTTTTAGAATGTTTCGTTTACTGTATGACCATTCTTTAAACGATCTTGAGTCCCAAGAATGGATATACCCAAAGGACCATAATTTCTGGTGAATGCAATTGTAAAAGTATAGGATGTTTAATGTTCTACTCACGAAATCTCACTATCTCAGACCAATACAGGTCTCTTTCCTTATCATTCATCCGATATAAATTCTGTAATAAGGGTTGGAGTTAGGTATAAATTGTTTGTGTGTTCGTCTACGTGTTTGTATATATATATGTAAAGATTATATTAAATTCTTTATTCTAGATATCACTAAACCTATTATGAGGATTTTACTCAATTTTCGGATACGAAAACACAAAAGGTAATACCTCATGTAACCGGGTGGAAAAATTTAAAAGTGTTATTTTGTGTATAGTGGTTCTTTGTCATCTAACTTAATCACACTGTGTATTAAGATTTAATTTTCTATTACTGGAATAATGTCTGTAATTGACATTCTCTTTAAGCTACAATAAACAAAACGGTAGAAAATCTTAAAGTGAATATTTTCTACCTCTTTAGGTTAATCCATCGAATAAACGAAAATATGCTTAGAAAGTTTTAACAGAGAGATGACTTTAAGCATCAAACCAAAATTACCCTTTTCACGATCGTTGTAATTTGACTTTGTACTCTTATACCCCACTTTTTCAACCACCGAACCATATGTTAAAAATTTATAGTACTCATATTTTATAAAATTCTGATCATTTTTAAAATTCAGTACCGTTTATCTTACTCGAAAATTTTATACATAAGGAAAACCAAGTTACCCATCAGACATTAACTCGGTGAAAATAACAAATGTAAAGAAAGCCGTTTTACAATGACTCACGTATCATGGACGTCAATAAGACAACACACGTCCTTTATGTTCTATTAGTACTATTCCAAAAAAGGAAGGTATATATTGTTATAGGTCACATTTTGTTTTACGTTCATTCGTACAACTTAAGATGCTATTTCCATATATCTCCCCTGTCACCTCGGGGTCTTCATCGTAGTCACGACAATCTCTTAGTTCCTTTCCGGGGTGTTCGTACTATGAGATCGACATTAAAGATTCTTACTCAACGTCCATCCACAACTCTCAATCAGTCAGTTGACATGTTACTAAGTCTGAGGTCTGACCCTATATGTTAAGAACCGAGACGACATGAAGGATCAACCCACTACGGAAAGGTAGAAACAAGACGACAGTCAAAAAAGGTTTCATCATGAGAAATAGTGGGACCAAAGGTACTAGTAAATAAGGGTTTACTAAATATTTAGAGATTCTAGAGAAACGACTTAAGAGGTTAGTCCATAGGATGGTGAATGATATGTAAAAGTGAATTTATAGAAAATCCGTCTTCCTTTACCGTGGGGTGAGGTCACAAGAACGGACCTCTTAGGGTCCCTGTCCCCTCGGACCTCCCGACGGTAGATACCCCAGCGTGTCTCAACCTGTGCTGATTTCACTGAATCGTCTTCTTCGTCGTCGTCTGTCAAATTCCAATCATATCGGGTATAACTTAAAGAGTAGTAAGGGTTATGTTAATAAAAAGTAAAGAAAAGAAAGAAAAAGAGGGAACTATGTACTCAGATGGCACGACGATTAGTGAATTCGTTCTCTAGTCACTAGTGGGGTCGTCAAAAAGAAGAAGTAAGGAGTCGTGTCGAGAAACGAGACATGAGACACATCCGAGTCGATAGATTATGTATAAGGGAAGAAGAAAGAACAGTGAACCAACTCTAAGTCCTCACACCCCTTTAACAACTTTATAGGAGATGGGAAAAAGAGGGGTGAAGAGTTTAAGAGACACAACGGAATAAACCTTTCGTTGTTGTCCGAAGTTCAAAAGACGGAGACCGGTTAGGAGCTGAAGTCATCGAAAAGAAGCAACGAAGGTCTTAATGTAAAGACTTTGTAGTGGGAAGCCGAGTGTAAGGAAGGATATAGGAACGTCTATTTCCCTTTCCCTTTCCCTTCAGCGAGTCAGCACAGACTGAGAATCGTTGGGGTACCTGACGTCGGGAGGTCCGAGGAGGCAGGTACCCTAAACGGTCCGTTCTCATGACCTCACCCCACGGTAACGTCTATTTTGGATTGGATATTATAAAAGGTTCCAGGTAGCATAAAAATGGGGACTGGTGAAGAGGTCTAATAAGAGAAATAATGAGAACGTAATTTATAGAAACCAGTTCTTTCCGTCGACGACGACGACGACGATTCAGTGAAGTCAGCACAGGCTGAGACACGTTGGGGTATCTGCCGTCGGGCGGTCCGAGGAGGTAGGGACCGAAAGAGGTCCGTTCTCATGACCTCACCCCACGGTAACGGAAGAGACGTTCTTTCCGTCTCAATGAATGTAAAAGGACTTACATGGACAGAGTTCAAGAACGGGAGAGGTGGATAGACAGAAATAGACAGTCAGAGAACGAAGGAGAGAGTGAACACGGGTGCACTCACGTGCTTATGTGTTTGTGAGTGATGTGTAAAGACATGAAAGATAAAGGATATTCATGTGACGTGAACGACAAATATTCTTGTTATTGGAAGGGTGTGGGAAGGTTGCACTAAATAAGAAGAAACTGGAAGTTGTGTGTGTCTCCAGTTAGAAAATCTTTTGGAAAGAACAACCGAAGAGAGAGAAGGAGAAACTTAGTTGACCAAATTCTAGGGGAAGACGTCAAGTATGTACCGATATTAACAAAGGAAAAGATTAAGGTGATGGTCTGACGTTTGTTAAATCTACGTAGTGACCAGATTTATAGATGTCGTTATTTGTGACACAAATCGTGTATCGTGGTTGAATTATTTGTAAAGGACTTTCAGTTTCTGTTGAGTGTTAAAGGGTTGACCGTTGATACACAGAGACATTACTGGAGAAGAGAAAAATTCCGAGAAGATCACGGTAGTCTATAAAGAAGATTTTTATTGAGAAGACGTTTCAGGGAAAGTAAACGTGAAACAAGTGTCGACACGAAGACGTTACCCCTACCAAAATCGGTAGGCGTTACGATGACCTTAGATCATCTAACTTTAGTCCCCTCGACCACTTAGAAGATGTTACGTCTCCTGTGGAGGAGTGTTATATCTTAGTAGTTCAGGTTTGACGGTTATCGTAGTTCCCATCCTTTGACAGTCAAACGTACAGATACTTTGTAAGGGAGTTTATTACACTTTTTATACCATTGATTTTGAGAGTTGTGGACCGGTCGATGGGTAGAAGATCCGACACTTTTTGTCTCGACCACCGGAGACCGGAGTCTGAAGTCTTATTAGAGGACCCCAGATCCTCCCCTCACAGTATTTACCCGTGACCGTAATGTATCCTACCTTTCGCGTCTAAAGTGTCTCCGTTCATGACTCTTTTGACGACTAGAGCTGAAACGTCTGGTTACTCCGAATCCTCTCAGTATATAAATTTGTGATTTTAATTCTCAAAGTATACACTTTATCATGGTGACACCACTCTTCCTTGACCATTCAGAGGTACTGACATAGTTGGTCCCTCGTTGAGTCCGTAATAGCTTTTACTTCGAACTACCAGAGTTCTTTCGTAATCTTAACTAATCAATCATCGAGATAGTAAGTTTCTCTAGTTTAGTCAGTTATGATTTTCTTAAGTTGGGACTAATAAGTAATTTTCCCGAAGGGAACACCGAGTCGACCATTTCTTAGGTAGACGTCACACCCTCTGGACCCAAACTAGGGACCCAACCCTTCTAGGGGACCTCTTCCCTTTCCGATGGGTGAGGTCATAAGACCGGATCTCTTAAGTTTCTCAACCTGAGTTGACTCACTGAAAGTGAAAGTAAGTAATCTTCCTGACAACGATCTCGACTTCGAGGTTATGAAACAGGTGAATTACACTTCTCGACTGAGTAACCTTTTTGGGACTACGACCCTTTCTGACTTCCGATTTTCTCTTCCTCTACCGTCTCCTACTCCACCAATCTATCGTAGTGACTGAGTTACTTGTACTTAGACTCGTTTGAGGTCCTCTATCACTTCCCGTCCCTCCGGACCGTACGACGTCAAATACCCCAGAGTTTCTCAGTCTGTACTGAATCACTATTTGTTGTTGTTTAATAGAAAGTTTTAAATGATATATTAATTTTTAGGTTCCTTGCATAACTGAGTTGAGAAAAGATAGGAAAAACGACTTTATTAAAATTTTATTTCCTTTTATTGATCCCCGTTCTTATAATCTAAAATAGAGAGATAAATGGAATCGGTTACACTTAGATCATCATTTAACACCATGTCCAAATGTACAATTCAAAGTCCCATAATCTAAACAGTCCCAAACACACACATTCTTTCGAGTAAATACGATGAAACTGAACCGTCACTCTATTACCACACGTCAGACAAGTTGTGACACTCTCATTATTGACTTCATAATCCTGAAACATTATTATATATACAAACGAGACCCTTGTAACATCAACAGTTTTAAGTGTGACGTTTTTTTTTAACCGTTTACTTCAAAACCCCGTTCGTTGTCTCCCAATGGGTAGTCTCCTAATTCGGAACATCCCGAAAAGGTTTCGTAGTTGAATTCTTGTAGACTGAAATTAAAGATATACAAGACAAAGGGACCTTTGAGCTTTATGAGATTCAAATTATATTTGACTGGGACATACATCGAATAAAATAAAAATTGTTGAAGGCTATCAGAAAGTAAATTTGTCTGTAAAATTCCTAAAAAAAAAGGAAAAAGACTTACTATTACTTAACGTTACATTGTAGGATTTTTGTCAAGTTTTTCAACTTGAAGTGATTAAGTTGAATGAAGGTAAGGGTTGGACCCGATTAAACCTTTAGTAAGTATGTAAAGTCATTTGAAGTAGATCCTCTCCTTGAGGACTTTATCTTTCTCAATCAGTAAACTCGGGGTAGAGTTTTCGACTACTTTTGTAGGTAGTTGGTTAACAGACAACGAAGACGTAAATGTTCTTAGTAACAATCTTGTTACTTGTATTTTCCGATAGATTACAGCTGTTTCCTGGATACTGAATTAAAATTTCAAATGTTTAAATACACTGATAGTCAGTTTTTGTACAACGATTGATATGGCGGAAGGAGGACAATCGTTTAAGAAACCGTTTACAACTAAAGAGTATTACTACTACGACGGTGAATGGGGGATAGAAGGGGTTACTCGAGTGTATTATAAATTACCCGACAGACGGGTACAACGTGTACTAAAAGTCAAGTCAAGTCAAGTCAGCGTAGACTGAGAAACCCTGGAGTACCTGACGTCGTGCAGTCCGAAGGGACAGGTATTCCTTGAGGACCTTGAATGAGTTTAAGTGCAGGTAACTCAGCCACTACGGTAGGTTAGTAGAGTGGGAGACAACAGGGGAAGAGGAGGGTGAAAGTTATAAAGGGTCGTAGTCCCAGAAAGTTTACTCAGTCAAGAAGAATAGTCCACCGGTTTCATAACCTCGAAGTCGAAGTTGTAGTCAGGAAGGTTACTTATAAGTCCTGACTAAAGAAAATCCTACCTGACCAACCTAGAGGAACGTCAGGTTCCCTGAGAGTTCTCAGAAGAGGTTGTGGTATCTAGTTTTCGTTGTTAAGAAGTCACGAGTCGAAAGAGATATTAGGTTGAGAGTGTAGGTATGTACTGATGACCCTTTTGGTGTCGAAACTGGTCTACCTGGAAACAACCGTTTCATTACAGAGACGAAAACTTATACGACAGATCCAACTAGTATTGAAAAGAAGGTTCCTCGTTCGTAGAAATCTAAAGTACCGACGTCAGTGGTAGACGTCACTAAAACCTCGGGGGGTTTTATTTCAGACAGTGACAAAGGTAACAAAGGGGAAGGTAAACGATACTTTTTTACTCTGGTCTACGGTATAGAATCAAAAGACTTACAACTCACAAATCGGTTAAAAAAGTGAGAGGAGAAAGTGAAAGTAACTCCGAGAAATCAAAAAGAAATGAAAGACGGTATTCCCACCACAGTAGTCGTATAGACTCTAATAACTATAAAGAGGGACATTAGAACTAATGTCGAACACGAAGTAGGTCACGTCGAAAAGAGTACTACAAGAGACGTATATTCAATTTATTCGTCCCACTGTTATATGTCGGAACTACATGAGGAAAGGGTTAAACCTTGGTCAGATAACAAGGTACAGGACAAGATTGACAACGAAGAAGTGGACGTATGTCTAAAGAGTTCTCTGTACAGTCCACCAGACCATAAGGGTAGAGAAATTCTTGAAAGGTGTCAAAAAAAAGACTAGGTGTGTCAGTTTTCGATATCGTATCAGTTATTTAGTCTTCGTCTACAAAAAAGACCTTGAGAGAACGAAAAAGCTACGAGGATGTTTACAACTGTTAAACCAGAGACCAAGAAGACGGAAAAGATTTAGGTCGAACTTACAGACCTTCAACTACCAAGTGTATGACAACTTCGGACCGAACCTCTTAAAACCAATATAGAAACGATCGCACATTCTACTCACGATAACACACCGTCAAACTCGTAAGAAACCGTAACAGAAAGAAACCCTAGTCTTACTTTTGACTGGAAAAGGTTAAGACACCGGTGACGACTCAAAAGGTTTAAACGACTCGAAAGGTTTAAACTATAAGTCTGTGACTATTAAGGATGACTTCCTTGGTACACAACAGGTGACTAACGAGAAGAGACATTGATCGTCTCTGGAAGGGTCCAAAGGATCCAAGATGGTTTTACCTTCGAATCTTCAAGAACAACCCAATCGGTTGACATCGAAAAAGTTATCTAAGATGACAAAAGGTACCTAATCACTTTATAGAAGGTTTCCAATAATAATAACAGAGTCTTATTCTTTACGGACTGAATGGTATAGAGTATCTCGGTCCACATACTAAAAGTAATTTAACAACGTAATAGACTAGGAGATATTGAGAGATGTACTCTTGGACTAATTTTATATACCACGGAGAGTTACCTTTTTCAGTTTGAGTCGAAAAAGTCTACTAAGGTCCCAAATCTAATAGAGGTTTTCGTTAAACTATATCATACGTTCAACTCAAAGGTATCTACTTTGATACATTTACAAATTACATAATTATGTACTTTTGATAGTTATCACTTAAAGATATGAGAAAAAAGGTTTATATAAAAGTTCTAGAATATTCAGAACTCTGATTTCAGTATCTCATAAGTTTCAATCCTATTTTGTTTTGAAAGTGGAAAGAGGTTTCGAAGTTAAAGTTAGTAGGACGTTTTTAAATAATTGTTCCGAAACATCTAGACAATATGGAATAAACATTGTTTCTGATTGAGATTTAATTTTCACAGTACATGGAAGTGGATTCGTTTAGTAAACTCAATTTGATTGAATATGGTACCTGTCTCCGCGTTCAATATGTACTGACTTCGCTGAATCGTGCGTGTGTTCGTACGTACGAGTGATAATAGCGATTAATTACTCTAAACTGTAAACAGAAATTTATAATTTAGGTTTCCAGGTAGATTAGTTCCGATACCAAAGAGGTCATCAGTACATACCCACACTCTCAACCTGATATTTCTTTCGACTCGCGGTTTCTTAACTACGAAAACTTGACACTACAACCTCTTCTGAGAACCCTCAGGAAGCCTGACGTTCCTCTAGGTGTGTCAGGTAGAATTTCCTCTAATCAGGACTCGCAAGTAACCTTCCTGACTGCAACTTCGACTTTGAAGTTATGAAGTCGGTGGACTACTCTTCTTGACTGAGTAGACTTGTCTGGGACTTCGAACCTTTCTAACTTCCGTCCTCCTCTTCCGCTACTGTCTCCCACTCTACCAACCTACCGTAGTGGCTGAACTACCTGTACTCAAACTCGTTCGAGACCCTCAACCACTACCTGTCCTTCCGGACCGTAGAGCGTCAGGTACCCCAACGTTTCTCGACCTACACTGACTCGTCAACTTGACTTGATTAATTTAGGTTAAGGATCTTTTTCATCCGATCTCTCTCCGGGTCGGTCCGTCAAGTGTCTAGTTATATCGACTATACCGAGACTACAGACACAAATCCTCTGTAGCTTTACTATCGATCGAGTATTAATAACTTCCCTTTCACTTGAAAATACCGTTTAGTACGACTTCATCTAATACAGGATGTCCTTACATAATCAGAGAGTCGGTACAGGTCGAGAAACACCGGGGTACCTGTATCGAACGATCCGAGGAGACAGGTACCTTAAGAGGTCCATTCTTATGACTTCACCCATCGGTGAGGGAAGAGGTCCCTTAGGAGGACTGGGTTCCTATCTTGGGTCCAGAAGACGTAACGTCCTTCTAAGAAATGACAGACTCGGTGGTCCCTTCAGGGTTCTTATGACCTCACCCATCAGTAAGGGAAGAAGTTCCTTAAAAGGACCGGGTCCCTAAATTGGGTCCAGTGGACGTGACGTCCGTCTAAGAAATGGTAGACTTGGTGGTCTCTTCGGTGTCCTTATGGATCCGGTTTAGGTTTAGAGTTTGTCCTTGTAGTTAAGTCCTTTGACTCTCGTCTTCAATTTAACACGTCGTCGCGACACAGATGTGTTGATTCCTATAATTCTTTTCCTCACATCGTTGTCGTCTCACTCACTTTAGATACTTTATTGTGTGTGTTTTTACAACTGTCTTCGGTTTACTAGTGTTAAAATTTGTACTAGACCGAAAGTTAAAATTATTTTGTAAGACAAAGGACACATCTTTTGTTTAACCCTCCCTTTTTGGGTACATATATCCGTATTTCTATATGTATGTTCAAAAACGGGTATACTCTCTATTATCACTGAACCTGATCTTACCACCGGTATCTTTATTCACCTCTTTTTAAGATCATAAACTCTATATAACGACTCCATATATATTTTCTTGAACGACTTTCTGATTATTTAAACTACTTTCTACCACTCTCGCTTCCTCCTGAGTTGAAAGGCCGAACGACCGAACTTATCTACCACTACCGAAATTGATTCTACTCCCGTTAACTTACTCTTTGTCTAAAACAAATAATCATGTAAAAACCTGTACTACTGAAAACTCAGTAGGTAGTTTGTCTGTCTGCATAAGTGTTCGTCCCTCAAGTCACTTACTAGACCGGATCGTTATAGTTGTGTTTTGTCCTCTTAGTAGTCATAAACTAATACAAATTTCACTTCTCCGACCCACTATAGTGGATCCCTCTTTCATATCTACTTTTTTTACCTTGAGTCCTTTCTTTCACCCTCGTTGAGGTTGAACCTTTCCATTTCAACTTCATTTATATCTGTCTCATTCTTTTTAACGTGTCCTCTACTTTTTCTCTTCGGACCCTATATTTTCCTTTTGTTTGTTTGTTTGTTTTTAGGTCCTCAGATATCCCAGTTTCTACTACTGTTCTTTCCTCTTACGAAATTCCTCAACTAAAATTCATGAATTAACATATTGTTATAACTCTTTAGTTCCCTCGACTTCTGACTCTATATAAATATCCTTAACTATAATCCTACTAAAACCATGGAGGTTCTTCCTTTTAAAGTCACTACAACGTCTACTTTCACTTTAACTTTACCCAGTCTTAGACTTACTCTCCACTCTCACACGACAATGTTAACATACAATAAATACATTCTTTGAAACGAAACTTCGATTCGTCTCCTTACCCTTTATCATTCTTCCCCTTTACCGTAATTTCCTTTCGATTGAAACCTCCCTTATCTCGTATACAAGTCCTATGTCGTACGAACCCCGACCACGTACCCCTACTGGGTCTCTCTACAATACCCCTCCCACCACCCTCCCCCCAAGTACAAACCCTTACGTACATTCTTAATTTCTAATTTTTTTTATGAATACCCTTACTATGTCATCTTTGTTTTCGTCATGACTACTACCTCTTTTATATGCTCTACTAACGCCTTCTTTTTAGGAACTTTAAAACTCCTCTACTCTAGGAATCGAGGTTACTTCCCCTGAAGTAAACTGTTTTCGTTCCTATAAAGAAGGTAACTGATCCTCTTCTTAAATGGTAGTCCGTGTATTTAATCTACACCACTTTTATTCTATCTAAGGGAGACTATTGTAAATCTCTTGATTAAATTTTATTTACTACTAAAGACCGAAATATTACGACACTTCCTGATACCTCTAATAATCGACCACATACATGTATACAAACACACCACCCCTCTCGATCTTCCCCAAACTTTCTCTTTCCTCTTTCATTATTTCAAAAAAGAAAACTTTCCTGTTCTAAATGATCCCGTTCATCATAAAATTTCATGGTAAAATTGAAAGGTTCACCATTAAATTTTATTTTGGTCAGTTGAGTAAATATAGTAAAATAAAGTGTTTTAATCGTTACTATTTCCGTCTTTAAAACTAGGTTTCTCCCAATCAATCTCACAAGACCCATTTCTTTTATATACCCAAGTTTTTTTTTTTTTTTTCACTTTCAACAAATCAGTACAGGCAGAAAAACCTTAGGGTACCTGACATCGGACGGTCCTAAGAGACAGGTACCTTAAGAGGTCCCTTCTTATAACCTCACCTATCGGAAAGGGAAGAGGTCCCCTAGAAGGGTTGGGTCCCTAGATTGGGTCCAGAGGGTTTAATGTCCGTCTAAGAAATGGTCGACTCGGCGGTCCCTTCGGGTCACACAAGTTTTCACTCATAATATTTTGTCCAATATCCCATCCTATTTTCACTGTGCCCCCTCCTCACTACCGGTTACTCTTTACACTACTTCGCTAAGTCTACCTGATCCTCAGTCATACTACCCTCTTATATACGTCACTTAACTTTCATCACTAGTCTAATCTTTTATAAAAATTTAGTTTTAAAACTTGAACCATGTCAATGACCACTATTGGTACTAGGTCCAGTACAAAAGTTCTCAGTTATAGATACCGGTGTTCCTAATTTCTATTATTGTAAGTTCCGTCCATTCCTTTACTGACTGATTACGAGATGGACGGTGAAGGGACCTATGATTTCAGTAGTCCTTATTCTGTTCCGACCTCCATCTCTCTTCATGAGATGAGTTCGGAAGTCACTTACTGTCTCTCACTGACCCTTCAGATCTCTTGTCATTATACTCACTCTTTTAACCTACGTGACTTCCAACTTTCTGGACCCCAAACCTTACTTTTCGTTTCCTTTACCTTACCAAAGTTCGTCGTTACCCATCGTCCCCCAGTGGGTTGTATGATGGTTCAGGACTCCATCCACTCGTCCTTTGTCTTGGTTATTAGAGGTGAACTCTCCAGGAACCACCTTCTTCAAACTAGACCTAAATCAATTCCGTTTTTCTTCTTTATTCACAAATCTGTCCTTACTGTTATATCCTCCGATCCAATCAGTGTCTACTCCATAAAGTCCCTCGTACCCCTTTCCCAGACCCTCACTCTTCCGACCTCCTACACAGTCCAGTCTCGTACTGCTACCGTAGTAATTTGATTACGTGTGAGACGTCCCGAACTCAAAGAACACGACGGTGTCCCTTTTGGTTTTCCACTCAATACTACGACAATTAAGACTTCTTACGGATCTTCTACCTCTCTTTAGATGGTTTCCCTCAGGTACTGTGGTGTTTCTGACCAATAACAATGGAGGACGTCGAGACCTATATGATTCTAGAATCCCAAGTAGGTAAAACATAATGTATAATATATTATCACTCAGTTCATGAGGTCCACCTTCGTTTAACCATAAAATTTTTCATAAAAGAAGATGAACAGTGGGAAATCCTTTTTATAATTTAGGGAGGGGAAGAAAACGTCCTACCTCCTCTAAAAAAATTGAATCGTAACTCTGGGACCAACTATAAAAATAGAAATAAAAAAAGGTAAAAGGATTACTTTGGTGGATGGTACGTTAAAAGAGGAGTCTTAAAAATTAACTCTTTACTATAAAAGTAGTGAGAGGAAAATTCAGTGGGACTCTCCACTAAATTATGTGACTATGGTGTAATCAATACATCCAAACCTTGACCCATAGAGATGTCAAAATAGTCACTACGGGAGGTTTCTGATAACTAAAGAGAGTCCTTTAAATTTAGAAACGTATCGTTGGCTACCAAGACCTTCTTGACGCGTCAGTCATTAGGTACTCAAGTAGTTTACAAGATGAGTTCCGTATCCGAGTGAAAAGTGAAATTACGTCTATAGAAAAATGAGTAGACTATACTTCAGTCTGTAAGATAGAGTTACTTGACATCTAGAAGGGTAACACCACTCCGTATATCCATCTTTGATTAAAGTAACTCCGACATAGAACTTCCGTCGTTTTCTAAAATACTGTTTACCAACTAAGTTCACTCGAGAGTCCTTTAATGTAAAGAGACTGATCTTTAGAGAGAAAACAAATAAAGTTATATCGCGCTCTTACAGAGAAGTAAACTTAGTCGTTGGTTGGCTTTGACTGTAGTTTGGTATATCCGTCACCGTAACCTTGGCCCAGAATTTTCTACACCTCAAGACCTTTATATTCTTTCCCGACTGTCCTAAACATTTGAAAACCTACGGACTTCTTTTCTACTATATAAATTTATAAATTTTTCCATGACATCTCAAATCACACCGGTATCGTTTACGACACACACGTGCACACAGACACAACCCTTTCTCTTTTTTATCGACCTCTGTCCTCTATAGTGTGGTTTTTCATTTAAGAACACAGTTAAGATAGTTCAGTTGACCAAACTAAAACTGATCAAGTAGTAAACTAATATAACTATCCAACTCACTTAGTTTAAAATTTTGATCAACTCTTGTTTCAGTATTTGTTTCAATGTGATTGAGTATAGAACCATAATTGGACAAAGACCTTTTATTTTTCCTTTGTCGTGTAAGACAGGGAAAAATGGATAAAACGTCAGACTCGACTTAACCTATCAGTCCTATGTGTGTGTGAGTATGTAAAAATTAATGTCCACATAATCATAAGTTCAGTCAATAAATAAAACCATTTTAAGACGGTTAACTTATATATATATACGTATATATATATATATCTCTCTCTCTATTACCCATTACTATAATCTTGTATAAAATGTTGTCTTTAGAGTTTATGAAACGTAGAAGCTAAAAGTCTTCAAAACCTATTAAAGACGTAACTAAGAAATGGAATCTTCATTTTTAGGGTTCAGTGTTTATCCGTAAAATTCACAGTGACTTCTCGGTGGTTTGTGGAAGTATAAACGAAAGGATACTTTTTACTCACTAAGATTGGAAAATTTTATACATGTGAGATTTAAATTAATAATTTATCATTTCTAAATAAATCTTAACTCATCCATATAAAATTACCATCGAAAAGGAGAGTTTTACATTTATTTTATAGATTTTATGACATAGTCCTTGCAATTTGAAACGAAAGTGTGATTGTACCAGACTTTTTACTGAAATCTGTTAAAACCAAAAGATTTAGTCTTCTAGGTTAGGAAAACCGTGGTCTCCGACCAAAGTATCTTTTGTTAAAAAGGTGTCTGGTTTTTCCCTTCCCTACCAAAGTACTCTTAAGTTCACGTAATGCAAATAACACGGGGAAAAGGGATAATAATAATGTAGTCGAGGTGGAGTATAGTAGTCTGTAATCTAGGATCTCCAACTCCTGGGGACAAGATTTGTTGAAGTCGCATCGACTCTTTCGTCCTCGTCCTCTATATTCTTCACCGCCCATTTACTCTATCTTCGTGTTCGACAAACACTTCCAACACCACCACTCATCCAAACACTGTCCACTTCCACTTTTGGACACCGAAGTACGGTTGTTTTTATCGGTTTAACTGGTTTCAAATCCTATACTCCGTTTCTGTCTTACACTACATTCGGACACGAAAGGAAGGGTCGCAGGACGAGTGGTTTTCCGGTGTTCTCTCGTCCCGAGACATGGGCGACGCATCGAGGGCTGAACCAAAGGTCAGGAGTGTGATGGTAACCGACCGAAACACCGACCCCCACCAATGAATGGGATCTTCGGAGAGATAGAATACACAATGTCACTCTTTTATCGTTTTGTATTGAAAAGTCATTTTACATTTATGATAGCATGTCATTTCAGTGGTGTCCTATGTACTGTGTCTGTAAGAGTTATATATACTCTCGATATGACATGATAAAAATAATAAAAATGGTGTATTAGATCCACCCGTCGTAGTTTCATTCTTCTCCCAATTCAGATAAGGATATATTTACTCCTTTTTATTGAGAAGATCATAAGTAATCTCGACAGAATAGTTTCATAACGTTTAACCTACTAAATTTGTTGTCTTTGAATAAAAGAGTATCAAGTCTTCTGATCTTGAGACTCTAGTTCCACAGTTGTATCAGTAAAGGAAGACTCCTGAGACTTCTTCTTAGACGAAGTACGAAGAGGGTTCGGGGACAACCAGGTGACCGTTAGAAAGACAACAAACAAAACAGAACACATAATGGGACTAGAGACGAAAATAGAAGTTACACGTGAGGAACACACACACAGACTCGAGTTTAAAGAGGAAAAATATTTCTAAGGTAACTATAATCAATTCCCAGGTAGAATGAGGTGATAGGACTGGGTCCCTATCTTGGACCCGGAGGATTTGACGTCTGTCTAAGAAATGACAGACTCAGTGGTCCCGTTGGGTTTAATGGTAGACAGTGGTATATACTAAAAAAGGTCATCAGTACATACCTGTACTCTTAACCTGGTATTTCTTCCGATTCACAGTTTCTTGACTACGAAAACTTAACACCACAACTTCTGCGAACTCTTAGGGAACCTGTCGTTCTTCTAGTATAGTCAGTTAGGATTTCTTTAGTCAGGACTTATAAGTAACCTTCCTGATTACGACTGCGACTTCGAGGTTATGAAACCTGTAGACTACGTTTCTCGGTTAAGTAACCTTTTCTGGGACTACCACCCTTTCTAACTCCCACCACCCTCTTCCCTCGTTGTCTCCTACTCTACCAATCTACCGTAGTAGCTGAGTTGTCTGTACTCAGGCAACTCGTTTGAGGTAACTTCCTCCCTTCACTTCCTGTCCCTTCGGACCATACGACGTCACGTACCCCAGTGCTCTTAACCTGTATTGACTCCCTGACTTGTTGTTGGTATATTTAAATAATTTTATAATAACTGCTGTAAGGGATACAACATGTAACGTGAGGACACTAAATAAATAAAATATTGACCTACAAACATAGACAATTAGGAGTAAGTGGATAAAGAGAATAGGAGGTGAGGTGAGGGGAGGCAAATAGGAGACTGAGATACTGATAAAGATAAAACAGTACAAACAAGTAAACAAAACAAAATCAAAAATGTTTATTTATTTTAGTATATTGTAAAAAGAAAGAGAAAGACTGAATAAAGTGAATGGTCTTATGGGACGTCCAGGTAAGTACGGTTTTTACAAATATAAAGTGAAAAATTCTCGGCTCATTATGAGGTAACATATACGTTTGTGGTGTAGAAGAAATGAGTAGGAAGACAACTACTTTTGAGTCCAACAAAGATTTTGGATCGATGATATTTATTACGATGTTACTTGTATATCCACGTACATAGAAAAACTTAACCAGAAAAGTAAAAGAAGTCTATTTATAGGTCCTCACTTTAACGACCTAACATACCTTCGACAAAAAAATTAAAAACTCCTTAGAGGTATAATATAAGGAATGACCAACGTTTTTGAAAACAAGGGTGGTTACCACGTACTCCAAAGGGAAAAAAGGTGCGGGAACGGTTGTGAAGAATAAACAACAGAAAAAATATTATCGGTCAGACTGTCCACACTCTACTATAGAGTAACATCAAAAACTGTTTTAAGTTGTTGAGAATTACTAATTTTTATAGGTGTTTCACCCATATTTTCTTTGTACATACTGTCGGGTATCGAGTCACCACTTTTCGACCTTCCTATCCGAGATTCTAGTTCTTGTTTTCTTCCTAAGGATGAGAGAGGTGGAAATAAGTTGTACCCTATAACCTTCAGGATCGATGTCGTCAGTCTATCCTTGTTATTAATTTTCATTAGGTTTAACCTTTTCTTCTTTTTATGGTGACAAACGTCTACTGTATCATGATATATATCTTTTAGGTTTCTATGGTGGTTTTTCGTTAATTTTAAGTGGTTACTTAAGTCATTTTAACGTTCCATTTTTTGATTAAATGTCTTTACACAAAAATATGTGATTGTTACTTGATAGTTTTCTCTCTAATTCTTTTGTTAGGGTAAATGTTAACGTAGTTTTTTATTTTAAATTGACTTTTCCTTTTTACAGACATGAACCTGTTGAGATTCGGTGGTTATCTTCTCTGACTTTTTGTCTTTTTCATATGACACGTGTACCTAACCTTTTTGATTATAAAAACCTTACCAGTATAATGGTTCTGTTAGGTGTCTAAGTTACGTTAGAGATAGTTTTATGGTTACCATAAAAAGTATCTATCTTAGTCAAGTCAAGTCAACGAGTCATCACAGACTGAGAAACGTTGTGGTACCTGACGTCGTGAGGTCCGAAGGGACAACTAGTGGTTGAGGGTCTCGAACGAGTTTGAGTACAGATAGGACAACCACTACGGTAGGTTGGTAGAGTAGAAGACAGTAGTGGAAGAGGAGGACGGAAGTTAGAAAAGGTCGTAATCCCAGAAAAGGTTACTCAGTCAAGAAAACGTAGTACACCGGTTTGATAACCTCGAAGTCGAAGTCATAGTCAGGAAGGTTACTTGTAAGTCCCAATTAAAGGAAATACTAACTGAACAAACTAAAGGACTAACTGACCTCTTCCCTGACCGTTTGGTAAAGTCATAAGAACGGAATTCTTGGGCTATTTGTCATACTTTTCCGTTTTTCTCGATCTTATTTGATGATTTTAATCATATCTTTGGGTTTTCTGGGGTTTATTGGTTTTGTTAGAATTTATTTTTGTTTCGACCTCCATCGTACGAGGAAGTAAAGTTTGATATAATGTTTCGATATTAGTCTTCTCACACAATGACCGTGTTTTGGTCAGTGTATCTAGTTATATTATCTTATCTCTTTGTTCTTTATTTGAGTTTTAAAATACCGGTTGATCAAATACCTCCTCGGACCATCCGACGTCAGGTACCCCAACGATTCTCAGCCTGTACTGACTCACTGAAGTGAAAGTGAAAAGTGAAAGTACGTAACCTCTTCCTTTACCGTCGGGTGAACTTACAAGAACGGACCTCTTAGGGTCCCTGCCGCTTCGGACCACCCGACGGTAGATACCCCAGCGTGTCTCAGTCTGTGCTGACTTTGCTGAACTGTCGTCGTTAAATACTGTTCCCTCCGTTTTACCCCTTTCTACCGGAAAAGTTATTTATGACGACTCTTTGACCTGTCGATGTATTTTTCTCATTTTAACCTGATCGACGAGTGTGGTATATGTTTTTATTCGAGTATTACCTAATTTCTGTTTATATTCTGGTCTTAGGTAGTTTTAAAATTACCTTTCGTATCCGTTATACGGTAGACTGTGCTCAAAATTGTCATAACAAAACCTAGGTAGAAGAGTTCGTTTCCTTTGTTTTCGTTTTTATTTGTTTATTTGATGTAGTTTACTTCTACGAAAACGTACCCTTTTCTTTGATAGTTGTTTTACTTTGTCGGTGGGTGACTCATCCTCTTCTATAAACATTTATTTTCTAACTTTATAACTTCCGTCCTTCTCTTCCCCTGTTGTTTCCTACTCTACCAACATACCGTTGTGGCTGAGTTACCTATCCTGAAACTCATTCGAGACGCTCAACCACTACCTGTCCCTTCGGACCGCCCGACATCAGATACCCCAGAGTTTCTCAACCTGTGATAACTCGTTGACTTGACTTGACTTGACTTGACTCCCCCAATTATAGGTTTTATATGTATCCTAAGTGTGTTAAGTTGAATTTTTTTTTTTTTTTGTCGGACCAATTTTTGACTCGTTTTCTAGACTTGTCTGGAAAAAAAGAAGTGTGTGTACGTATTTTCGTACGTCGACCGGTGGTATCCGTGTACTATTTCCACGAGTCGTGGTGATTGGTAGCCCTTTTACGTTTAGTTTTGGTGTCACTGCTTCGGAAAAGTTACGAGTTATTGTCCACTACAACAATTGTCAACCTTCGTACATTCCATGTTGTTTATAGAACTGTTAGTCAAGAAACAACTCACTGAAAACGTTATCTTCCCCGTGTCGACAGTCTAGTGATTGTCAGGTCTTTAAACTTTTGTACTGTGTCTACTCAAAGTTCCCGGTGCTACAACGACGGTCACAAACTACTAGCTTAACCATTTCGTTGTAGTATTGGACTTTTTAACAGTCCTCCGTGACACTTCTCGGGTCTTCCAGGTTTAAGTCGTACTTCACCTTCCGGGAACGACACACCGAAAAGAGTGGTATTCTTTTTACCACTTTGAAACCCGTCCTTATCTACCTACCGTACTAAGTTCCATTGGAGACTTTATCGTTATCTGAGAGACAACTTAACAAAGAGAAACCGTGACAGTACTGTCAAAAACAAAGTAGAGAAATAAACACGTGAAAAACAAAACCCCCACCATCAAACCAGGAGTTACCGAACGAACGAAGGAATCCGTGTTCCTATGAGTGTAGTGTTCACGACTGGTGAGTTCACGGACTCGTGGGACGAGACTCTCAAAGAAAGTAAGGTTGTAAGATCTACTAGGAGAGTAAGGTTGATGGTCTGTTTTCACGATACGAGATCAATCCCCTTCCCATCACTTCGGTCTATAAAGGAGAAGGGTACCGACCTTCAAGGTTGGGTGTCACCAACATACTGTGGGGTTTCATAACGTTAGGGTTTCGTCATACGCTCTTTATCCCCGACTCACTCTCTGAACAAGAGTCACCAGACACGAGTCATGTCGTACCGTTATCATCAGACCATCTAGGGATGGTCAACACTTACACCCATCGTTAGTGTACCCCACTCCACCAGTTGTTGGTCAGGTCTCCTTAGTTCCCTTGTCGTCCTCGACTCTAGCGACACCCGGTATCGAGACCCAATAACTACGTATAAGATACTAGAGTAGTCTTAAATTAATATTTTGTGTTTGAGTCCCCCCTCTCCCTTTCTACCGCCTCCTTATCCTGCCCTTCTGGTGAAAGAGGGAGTGTTTAAGGAGTTTTCTTGTAAAGTTGCGGCTCGTTTGAAGTGTTTTGTTGAAGACATCCGACCGTCTCCTGTAGTCCGTTGGTCTTTTCGTCTAGTAACAGAAGTTTTTGTCCATCCTTTTTTATATTTTCTGCTTTTTCCTCTGTTTCCTCCACCCCTCCCTCGAGGCAGGGCCCTTCCCTTCGGGCAGGGCCCTTCCCTTAAAATTCTTCTCTCCAAAGGTTTGTGGTCCTTTGTGAGAGGGACGGCTCAGACACCGCTCGGAACCTTTGTGTCTCCCGTTGTATTGTCCTTCCTTTTTATCTATTTATTAATTTTGGTTGTCTAATGTTCGGGTTGTCATTGAGGGGGTCGCCTTTTCGTCGTGTCTGCGGACGTAGGCGGTGACCCTTCACCCCCGTCCCGTCCCTGCGCGCCCTCCGCGCCCGACGTCTCGAAACATTCTTAGCCCGTCCTTGCGGGGTGCGCGTTGGTCTTGCTAGATTGAACCCGATCGTTTGGTCTGACACCCTATCGATGGTGCGCTTTTCGAGCTTGTATTCTGTGGCGGTCCTGGCTCGTGTCTTGTTTCCTGCCTTGCCCTTTTCGGCCGACGTCTGGTAGGGGGCGGCCCCTGTCCGTCGGTCTCAGCATTCCTGACCTTTCCCCGTTAACGTTTGAGCCTCTCTGAAATGAATGGATTGACGTTCGTTCGAGGAAACGATTCTGAAGACCCCCACGACCTGTCAGTGGTAGATGGCGTGCCCCACGCGGTCGCCGGGCGGGTCTTTCGACTCGTCGTCGCCGTCTTTTCCACTGTTCGGCGCCGCTAGCGCGAGCGGTTTGAGGACTCGATGAGCCTGGACCCTTCCCGTGTTTCGCGTCCTCCTCTTCCCTTACTGTCTCCCGTTCTACCAACCTACCGTAGTGGTCAAGTTACCTGTACTCACTCGTTCAAGATCCTCAACCACTACTTGTCCCTTCGGACCGTACGACGTCAGGTATCCCAGCGTTTCTCAGTCTATGTTGACTCACTAACTTGTTGTTAAATACTTGTATTAGTACTTTCAAGAATTGTTTTATAATAGTTTGACTGAGGTTGTAATATATTTTTACCTCGTTGTTCCTCAAATAGAGTCTTTACGTTTCTACCACACAATATTCTTTTATTTTCATTAAATGATATAATCGTTTTATTGACTTCTCGTATATTAGTAAAATTTTATGCGTTTTAAGTTATAGGTAAGTATTATTTTCGAGAGTCGTTTGATCCTTATTATCGTGTAAGAAAAGTTGTACGTAGATTATACGTTAACTACTTTCTTAATTGGTTGGAAAGACTTCTAATTCTTGTTCTGTTTTGACAGACAGAAGTGGTAGTGATAAGTTGCGAATACCATCTCCAGGAATAGTCACGTTATTCCACTCTTTTTATAGTGTTATATCTACCTATCTACTATATATTCAGTTATCTAACTATTTATCTATATTTCTCTTTTATCTCTTTAACTAATCTTAATTTATTTATCTTACCGGAAATAAGTATCTGTTATATTAGTATATACATCTTGTAGGATACACAATCATAGGACGATATTAATTGTAGAATTTAATTCGTTATTTACCTTATGGTATCAGTACACAACCTTCTAAGTTACAAGAAGTCGGAAGTCAAGAGGGGTTTAAGTTAGTTTATGGTAGTTCAATCGTGTCCAACAAAACCATCTTTACTTTCTATTAAAATTCTAAATATGTATTTGTGTTTTCTACGTTTTATCGGTTTTGTTAAAAAAATTTGGTCCTGTTTAAATGTCTTTAAAAGGATAGAAAAATTTTCTATATAGTATTACAACATCATTAGTTCTGTCACATCTTCATCGTATTCGTGTGTGTATGTATATATATGTGAGTCATTTAAAACTGTAGTCAAGGAACCATTAAGATTCAAAATTTACAACAGAAAAGTTGTTTACTATGACTTTACTAACCTATAGGTATGTGGTTTTTATTACTTTAAGTTGGGATGTCGTGTCGTCTATGTTTTTATTTGAACTTTAGATCTTTTATAAATTTTCATCCTGGATTTTGATATCTTGAAGATTTTCGTTTGTATCTTTTTACAAACACTGAAACCTCATCCGTTTATAAATTATCCTATAATTTATATGACTGATCATTTTGTTACCTATTTAATTTGAAATCATGTTAAATTTTTAGACGAGTAACTTTTTATAATACGATTATACTTTTCTATTCAATACTCAACTTTATTTAAGAAGGGTTCTACATATAGAATGTTGTACATTTCTTAAAAGTTGGTGTATTATCATGTTTATTGGGTTATTTACCCCGTTTTATAAACTTATTTGTGTCATAGTTTCTTCTATATGTTTATTTCTTGTACTTTTTTATGGGTTATACTTAATTTGGTGTTACGTAATGACAACGTATCGATGATTTTACTGATTTTAATATTTCTGATCTTTATGGTTTCACAATTACTTCTCCACCCTTTTAAATTCGAAAATATGTACCGAGAATCCTTACATTTTACTATATTGGTGAGACCTTTTGTTGTATTATCAGAGACACATCAGTTTTTAAATAAATAATGCACTGAGACGTCAATGAGAGGATCCGTAAATGGGACTCTTTACTTTTGCATACAAATGTTTTTCTACCCATGTGTGGATCGTCGAAATAAAAAGTATCACGTATTGATCTTCTTTGTGTTTACATGTGGTTGTTCATTTAGACATTCGTTCAAAACGTTGACAATATGTTACTTTGATTATGAACTTAAATATAAATGCAGTTAAAAATTAACTATGTTTACCTTGTGTTGTACATGTTTCGAGTTTTTTACTCATTTTCTTCAGTCTGTGTTTTCTCTTGTATGACCTAATAAAGTAAATGTACTTTAGATCTTCTGCATTTAAATTGGATACCGTATTATTTCGTACAGTCAAAAATGGGTCCCACACCCTATTCCCTTATCGAAATTTACGTTTCTCTTTATACCTTCGAAACCCTCCACTGCCTGTATGCGATGGACAAATGGTCCGACCACAAATATATCCATATATTAAAAGTATTAAGTACCTCGACGTACTAATTTTATCTACGTATAAAACAAAAGACTGGAAACAACAAGTCAGTGAGTAAACACAGGCTAAGAAACGCTGGGGTACCTGACGTCGTGTGGTCCGAAGGGACAGGAAGTAGAAGAGGGTCTCGAACGAGTCTAAGAACAGGTAACTCAGTCACTACGGTGGGTTAGTAGAGAAAGAGACAGTAACGGAAGAGGAGGACGGAAGTTAGAAAGGGTCGTAGTCCCAGAAGAGATTACTCAGCCGAGAAACGTAGTCCACCGGTTTTATAACCTCGTAGTCGAAGTCATAGTCAGGAAGGTTACTTATAAGACCTCACTAAAGGAAATCCTACCTGACCAAACTAGAGGAACGTTAGATTCTCTGAGAGTCCTCAGAAGAGGTTGTGGTGTCAAGTTTTCGTAGTTAATTAAGAAGTTGTGAGTCGGAAGAAATACCAGGTTGAGAGTCTTGGAATGTACTGATGACCTTTTTGGTATCGAAACTGATCTGTCTGGAAACAGTCGTTTCATTACAGAGAGGAATAAAAAAATTATGTGACAGATCCAAATAGTAGAAGGTTCTTCTTTCGCAGAAAATTAAAGTAACGACGTGAGTGGTAGACGTCACTAAAACCTCGGGTCTTTTATTTCAGACAGTGACAAAGGTAACAAAGGAGTAGATAAACGGTACTTCACTACCCTAGTCTACGGTACTAGAAACGAAAAACTTACAACTGAAAATTCGGTCGAAAAAGTGACAGGAGAAAATGGAAGTAGTTCTCCGAGAAATCAAGGAGAAGTAAAAGACGGTATTCCCACCATAGTAGACGTATAGACTCCAATAACTATAAAGAGGCTCGTAGAACTAAGAATGAACACGAAGTAAGACTTCAAATACACAATAATTTCAATTCCGTTTAAAAATTTTTACAAAATTAGTTATGTAAATTTTTCATTTTTAGATCTTTATAAAATTTCAAAATAAATTAGTCTTTACTTAGAAGGGATTATACGGGGAAGAATTTGTATTCCGTTTTAACGTTTAATTGAGTGTAAATAGGTCACATATACGAGAAACCGGTCTACAGAGTCAAAAGCCGTGAATCTGAAAGGTGAAGGATACAGTGACAAAAGGTTGAACGAAGAAACAGTAGTCAAGTTAAGTCAAGCCAACGAGTCAGCACACTGAGAAACACTAGGGTGCCTGACGTCGTGCGGTCCGAAGAAACACAATTACTTCGATAAAATTCTATTCGGCGACCGGTTGTCGACAGACAAAGAAAGTCATATCACTGTCCCCTTTATTTGTAAAGGACAAGAAGGAGATGATTACGGCCCGGTGTAAGTCATTCGAGAAACCAATGACAGTATCCATCGTCGGACAGAAAAGACTACAATTTTGACGTAATTAGGTAGACTATTTCCCGTCAAACTCCTTCCACTCGTGTCGAGTCCTGAGAAATTAGACAGTTCAGGATAAAAGAAAATGGAAACTTTACAAGGTCTTAAGAGAAAGGTTAGACAGTATCTGTTCAGATTGTAGGGTGGGCTCTCAAATGTAATTGAAAATTATCATAATAACCGTCTCTATTTCAGTTAAATGTTTCTTCAAACAGTAGATACTCAAAAACATAATGATCATAGAGTTAACACAAAATTTAAACGGAAAAGACAGAAACAATTACCTTTCATATAAGTGTATATGTGATATAAAGATACAACGTCTCTCCTCTTTTAATTCTAATCCCACTTCACTTCACTTCAGCGAGTCAGTACAGGCTGAGAAACGCTAGGGTACCTGACATAGGATAGTCCGAGGAGACAGGTACCCTAAAAGGTCCGTTCTCACGACCTCACCTAACGGTAAAGGAAGAGGTTCCAATCCCATTTAAACCATTAATTCGCTTTTTGTAAATTTAATCGAAGATAAACTTTTATTGAATGTCCGATAAATGTTATCTGGAACCTAATAATCTCTCGATCGAACGGTTCTTACACCATTTATAATAATACTTTACCTACTAAGGAGGATTACTTCAACCTTTAGCATTAAAAGGTGAGTACATGTTAGAAGTTTGATATTCGAAGTACAAAATCTTATACCTAATCTTCATGGTAATAAACTTTGGGATACGTTATTTTGAATTCTCTTGAAACCATGTTGATTAAATTGACAAAGTCACTTAATGTCTTTAAATTTAGAAGAGATTTATAAAGGATAATCTATTGAGAGATCACTCTTAAAGTAAGTTGATAGGGACCGTGAAAGAGTTTAAGATATAATCTCTTAATCGATGAGTCTATCCCTATACAATGATCTTTACCATCATAAGAATTAGACAGTAATCTTCTATAAATGATAATGTTGATTCTTGTACAAAGTAAAATTGTTTATTAATAAAGAAAGAAGGAGAAATGGGTATCTAAAGTAGAAGATACAGTACTTCTCAATGTTAATCTCTAGTAAGAGTACCCATTGAGAATTAATGAGTTCCTTGACTCATATGTAGATTCTTGTAAATACACAGTGTTCATTGATTAAAACCTATTTAGAACCGGATACAGTTGTTTAACCATTCGTACACACAAGTTGTAAAACAGTATGTAGGTTGAGAGGAGATGATGTTCTACCGTTTTGTGTTTCTTTATATCGAAGACGGAAGTTTAAAACAAAGAGTCTTTATTTCTTTTATATATGTGGATTTCGTCTCTCTTGTCATTTGATATCGTATTATAGTTCGCGTTTTCATTGTTATCGACATTTCAAATACATAGACAGACGGACACTTTCTTCCTTCTGTCTTTCATATTCTCTTTTAGACTGATAAAGATGAGTGGTCCAGAATAGTAATCCCTAAAAATAGAAAGAATTATGATGGTCGTTATAGACTTCAGTCATATATACGGGGTGATCGTTGTACTTCTTTGACTTCGAATCTCTCCAATTCTACGAATAGGTTCCGTATACAGATCCTACATGTTACGATCAAAGTTAGGTCCAGATCTAAAGTTACTTATAAATAACCATGATTCCAACAAGTCTGTAATCCGTTTATTTTCTGAAATAAACGACTAAGACGAAGGAACACACAAAAGAGTGGTAAATTCCTTTCTTTACGATTTACTGTCTAAATTAATCGGTCTCTGTGAATGTCTTAACACAAGATTGTCCCAGGAATACTGGATTTTAAATTCTTTTCTATGTTCTATGTTAACTCTACCTTTCCGGTCATCCTTCTTATTATTCTAGAATGAGAGTAGTATCCTACAAATTGTCAGTCGTCCATACGACATTTGTCTCAACCGTGGTATTCTTGGTAGTCAAATAGGGGACTCATATTTAACAAGTCTAACCTCTTACGAGTCTTCAACATTGGTTTTCATCTTAAGAGATTCCTGTCGAGAGAGAAAGAAGACATTAAATTAAAAAGTGTATCGTAAGGAGATTCTTTCAGATAGACATTTCGACCACGGACAAACAGTTACATTAAATATGTTCACCGAAAAGTAATCCGATGTTTATTAAAACAGAAAACTTTAACGTCTCATACAAATTAAGGAAAAGATTTACATAAAGGTATACATAGTCATTCATATGTTCTAAAGTTAGTTGTACTTATGTGTATATAAATAAAGTAATTTAGATACGGAGTCACTTTATAATTGTAAAGTCTAAAGTGTTTGTTTCTATAAACTGATAAAAATGATAATTGAACTCTAAAATCTAGTCTTTCTAATAAACGTAAATTTCTATATGTAATGAAAAATTTTCTATGTGTACAGTAAACTTTAGGTATAAAATATATGGTACAGTACAGTGGGAGGAGTATGAAGAAAGAATTTTTACGTTTTGTAAAATAAATGAATTTTATTTCCAGTATTTCTCTTCAATAGTTTTCATGTCTGTTAACGATATTAGTCTTTATTTCAAATTCAAAAATAAAGTCAGTCGACCAACCCTTTTTACAACACCTTCAATTTACTTTCATCCTTTCGAGTTTTAATAAAAATTATAATAAAAGGTTTAAAGTCAGAAACAGTTCTAACAAGAACCTCCCATTTGAGATTTTGGCTCTAAGACATAGGTTTGTACATAGTAAGAATGAGTCTTTTTCTGTCCCGCCACCTATCTACAGATGTATATTTCGTTCTATAACGTACTCTGGTAATTACAAACCTTTAGTTCTTAAGACAAACTTTAAGGTTACCTGGTATTCCTTCGAGACTTGGATTTTAGTTTCGTAAACATTCTTATACTTTTCTACTTTATTTACAGAATCGTTGGTCCTGAAACTATAAATCACGGAAAGAATCTTATAAGGGTCTAAAAAAAAACAAGACGTGTCATTATAGTTTAGTTTAATAACTAAAGGTTTGTAATTACAAGAGTACTTTACAGAACAGAATGTACATCTGTAGATAGATTTACGGATTGTACTTGTGAAGGAAACACCGAGTCGACCATTTCTTATACGGACTCTACGCTGAAAGTGAAGTAAAGTGAAGTGATGGTACTTATAGATTCTTATGACACTCTTAAAAAAAAGGATTATCAGTTAAATTGGGACTTTCACCGAGTCAGTATAGACTGAGAAACACTGGGGTACCTGATATGTCAGGTACTTTAAGAGTTCAGGTCTTATGACCTCACCCTTCGGAAAGGGAAAAGGTCCCCTAGTAGGGTTGTGTCCCTAGATTGGGTCCAGAGAGCGTAACGTCCGTCTAAGGAACGGTCGACACGGTGTTCCCTTCGGGTTAAAATGAGTTCGTATTATTAAAATGACCAATCGATACGAAAACAAAATTGAACATGGAATATATAGTAAAAGATTGGGGTGAATAAATACATGGTTTTATATTGAAGACTTTAATGAAGATAATGGACCTTAGTGATAAATTATAATTATGAAAAATTCTACTATCTAAATAAACAAAAAATACGAATGATTCCTGGTCTTTTAAATCGTAACCATGTTCTCCTTTTTTAAAAGTCATCTCAATTTATTAACCGTTAATTTAAGTATATACTATGTAACGTAACGGACCTTAGGCCCGTGTCTTAAGGGGAAGTTAAACCTTCCGTAGGATCACGAGTTACTCATCTAGAGACTATAGAGACTATCGGAATAGGAGAGTTGGGTTTCGTACGACAGTGGTTCAGAGTAGAGTAAACCATATTCAGAAACCCACTTATCAACACAGGTCACTTTCGACCTCTGTACTCAGTGTCTTGACTTTCTGAAAAAGGATTAGATCTTAAACGTCATAAGATCGTCGTCCCGTAATGACTCTTGATTTTTCTTCAGAACTAAACTGTCCTGTGTACTGAATTCGACCCTTTTTTTATGAATTACTCAACTCTACCGACCTATTGATACGATATTTAGTTAGTTCTTCAGGTCTACTGTAATATTTGGTGTCTGTATTACGCGAATACCTTCTCATTACGAAAACACCAAACGTTTTGGTAAGACTCGGAGACTCTTTAAAGTTCCTATCTTTAAGTAGGGATCAGTAGGTCACGATGAATATTTCCCCCATCTCTACCAACAAAAACAACAAGATTACAAATTTTTGAAGTTGTATTCTATCGTCGAACTTTTTGAGTAAATTCCTTAAAATTTTATTATGAAAACGACACAACATGTACAGACCTCCGATAAATTAAAATACCGTAACCCGAATATTCAACAGTCCAATCAAAATGATATTAAAGGAAGTCACTGAGACTTTAAAGTGGGGGACAGTGTTTTCCTCGTAGACGGGTTACTTTTACTATACTTTCAAGTGTGACCTATCGATGTGATTTGACGTGTATAAAGAAGTTTACTCTCGTTTCGTTTGACCCTTCTTTTAACAGGTGATGGTAGTTATTGGAAGGAACAAAAAATTTACGTATACAATGAAGGAAGTTTGAGTGTAAAGTTACGATTGAAAGATATAAAACGAAACGGGATATTATTCCTATTAGGGATTAAGTAAATGTAAAAACATGTCGAGTTAATCGTCCTATTTCTTTTTTACACATGGAAAATTAAATATATATTAAATAGGAAACGGTCTTTTTTAAAGTTCGTTACAGGTGCTTAAGTATTTTAATATATTCTAAAGTATTTGATTTACCCTCTATTCTTGTGTGATCTTCTCAATTTTCCCGATGGGACCACCGAGTCACAATTTCTTAGGCGAGCGGTCACGTCCTCTGTACCCAAGCTATGGACCCAGTCCTCCTAGGGGACCTCTTCCTTTACCGTTGGGTGAGGTCAGAGGAACGGACCCTTTAGGGTGTCTGTCTCTTCGGACCATCTGATATCAGGTACCCCAACGTTTCCTCAGTCTGTACTGAATCCCTGCTTTGTTGTTGTTGTCTTCTCTGCTTCTCTGTTTCCGTTCCAATTTTACAAGGGAAGGTATAATATTACTCCTATGTTTGAACTAAAATTTAGATATAAGTCAACTACACTTCTCTCTTTTCACTACTTGTTCAAGAGTCTTAAGTATTATATTTTTGTTTGGTGAGTATCGGTTATTATTATTATCGTTTATAGATTATGTCAATAAAATTTATAGTCCACAATAAGAGTCTTAATATGTATATAGTTGAATAAATTAGGAGTATTTTCGGGATAAGTTATCCGTAACATGAATAAGAATAGAAAATGTCTACTCCTTTAACCCCGTTTTCTCTAATTCGTTGAACGGGTCCAGTATACCGAACATTCATTAATACAACCCTATAATTACATACGTCAGACCAAAGTTTTAGGGACTAGAATTAAAGGGACAGTGTGACGGACGTCTTTTTAGGTTCGTAAGAATACCCCTTTTTTTACACAGGACTAGGAGTAATACTGTGATACAGAAACTCTTTTAGGATATCATCTCAGGTGTTATTTAATTTTCTGTACAAGAGGTTTATCTGTGTGTATAACTTGGTTTTTCGAATAATCTCTTTAGTCAAGATAGTTTCCGGTTAAGAATGGTCACATCCTTCCCCAACAAAAGTCGTTACTGCTACAACTTCCGGGGGACCTGCACCACTGTAAACGTAGTCGAGTTTTCCTATTTTATCAAAGATCTCTTCCTTAGGTTTAGCCTTTTCTTCTTCATTTTGAGAGTGACAAACGTCTACTGTACTAGGAGATGTATCTTTTGGGATTTCTGAGGTGGTCTTTTAATGATCTCGATTAGTTACTTATATCATTTCAACGTCCTGTATTTTAGTTGTGTCTCTTTAAGGAACGTAAGGATATGTGATTATTACTCTTTTATCCTTTTCTTTAATTCCTTTGTTAAGGTAAGTGGTAACGTTGCTTTTCTTCTTTTATAAATCCTTATATAGATGGATTTCTTTGATTTCTGGATATATATCTTTTGATATTTTGTGACCACTTTCTTTAGTTTTTCCTGTGATTATCTACCTCTTTATATGGTACAAGTACCTAACCTTCTTAGTTATATCACTTTTACTCATTTGATGGGTTTCGTTAGATGTCTAAGTTACGTTAGGGATAGTTCGATGGTCGCCATAAAAAGTGTCTCGATCTTGTTTATAAAGTGTTAAACATGCCTTTATATTTTTTGGAACTTATCGGTTTCGTTAGAACTCTTTCTTCTTACCTTGACCTCCTTAGTTGAACGGACTGAAGTCCGAGATGATATTTCGGTGTCAGTAGTTCTGTCATACCATGACCGTGTTTCTGTCTTTATATCTAGGTACCTTGTTTTATCTTTCGGGCCTCTATTTAGATGTTTGGATACCTGTGAAATAGAAGCTGTTTCCTCCGTTCTGATATGTTACCTAATTTCTGTCAGAGAAATTGTTCACCACGACCCTTTTGACCAGTTGGTGAACATTTTCTTACTTTGATCTAGTGAAAGATTGTAGTATGTGTTTTTATTTGAGTTTTACCTAATTTCTAGATTTGTATTCTGGTCTTTGATATTTTGAGGATCTCCTCTTGTATCCGTTTTGTGAGAGACTGTATTTACTGTCGTCCTAGGAGATACTGGGTGGAGGGTCTTATGACCTTTATTTTCGTTTTTATTTGTTTACCCTGGATTAATTTGAATTTTCGAAGGCGTGTTGTTTCCTTTGATATTCGTTCTACTTTTCTGTCGGAAGCCTTACCCTCTTTTATTATCGTTTACTTCGTTGACTGTTTGTTGCTTAAAGTTTTTATATGTTCGTTCAGTACGTCGAGTTAAGGTCTTTTTATTTGCTGGGTTGGTTTTTTACCCGGTTTCTTGATTTATCTGTAAAGAGGTTTCTTCTATATGTCTACCGATTGTTTGTGTACTTTTCTACGAGTTGTAGTGAGTAATAGTCTCTTTACATTTAGTTTTGGTGTTACTCCATGGTAAAGTGTGGTCAGTCTTACCGATGATAGGTTTTCAGACGTTCGTTATTTACGACCTCTCCCACACCTCTTTTCCCTTGGGAGAAGGTGAGAACCACCCTTACGTTTGATCATGTCGGTTATACCTCTTGTCACATCTCTAAGGAATTTTTTGACCCTTATCTTGACGGAATACTGGGTCGTTAGGGTGCCGACCCGTATGTGTGGTTCCTTTGATCTTGACTTTCTCTGTGCACACGGGGTCACAAGTAACGTCGTGACAAATATTATCGGTCCTGTACCTTCGTTGGACCTACAGGTAGTCGTCTGCTTACCTATTCTTTCGACACCATGTATATGTGTTACCTCATAATGAGTCGGTAATTTTTCTTATGTAAACTTAGTCAAGATTACTCCACCTACTTTGACCTCGGCTAATATGTCTCACTTCATTCGGTCTTTCTTTTTGTGTTATGTCATATGATTGTGTATATATACCTTAAATCTTTCTACCATTACTATTGGAACATACGTTCTGTCGTTTTCTCTACGTCTACATGTCTTGGTTGAAAAACTGAGACACCCTCTCCCTCTCCCGCCCTACTAAACCCTCTTGCCGTAACTTTGTACATATTATAGTATATTCTTTGTTTAGCGGTCAGATCCAAACTACGTCCTATGTCTTACGAACCCCGACCACGTGACCCTACTGGGTCTCCCTACCACACCCCTCCCTTCACCCTCCCCCCAAGTCCTTACCCTTGAATACATGTGGGCACCGTCTAAGTACAACTACATACCGTTTTGGTTATGTCATAACATTTCATTTTATTTATTTATTTATTTATTTTATTTTATTTTATTTTATTTTACTTCGTAAAGTTGTTGTTGTTGTTTTGTCATACCCCTAATAAAAGTCTGCTGTAAAAATTTTATCTGGGACTTTCAACTTATGTCACCTCGGTTTTAGTAATACTTTGACCCTGACATTTAATTTAGTTAGTACAAAGTCAGTGGTTTATCAGTGTCTAGTATATGTGTAGGAACGTTTCCAAACTAACCGTCATAAGGGTCTGTACAAACACTGGGAACACTTTGATATCTAAGGGTCCGAGACCGTTTGGATGACTTAAGTTCGTTTTACACATCTAAGTCTTTTGAGTTTATTGGAAGGGTTCAGTTCTTTGACCTCAGTCCAAAAAGGTTACCGTTATTTTAAGTAATCAAAGTACAATGAACTTTGTTTTTAACACTCTTGACCATATACCGACAAGTCTATAAAGTTTCGACACTTAATAAACTATTTTCTTATTACGAACGAATCCAGTGGAAAGTATACGGTATAAGTCTAACCACAGTGAAAGATGCACTGAGAAAGAAGTTATTCCTTCCTAAAGTAGAGAAAAAGTTTCGTGATTGAACCTTTCTTATACATGTCAATGTAGTTTGAGACGATGAATAAAAATAATGCCGAACTTTTTTTTCACAGTATGTAACCCAAAATTTCTTCGTATGAAGTGTGCAATTAATTTCATTTACAGGTACACACGACTCAGCGAAGTAAGTACATACTGAGAAACACTGGGGTACCTGACATCGGAAGGTCCGAGGAGACAAGTACCCTAAGAGGTCCGTTCTTATGACCTCACCTAACGGTACGGGGGGAGATCCCCTAGAAGGACTGAATCCCTAGGTTGGGAGGAGAGGTTATCAGAGGACGTAACCGTCCTTCCAAGAAATGGTGATCGTGGTGGACCCTTCGGGTTAATTTCACTCACAGATAGAAGTTTGATTACATGAACTGTATATAAAACATAATTTAAAGTCTATTTCATGAGAATACCCAGAAATCTGAGTGCCTTAGTAGTTTTGACCCCTGTCCACTAGACAAAATAGCGACCCTTGAACTTATCAATTACCGGACATTTGGTCGTTTACATTCGACCTAAAATAAGTTAAACGGGTGGTTTACTTAATCAAGTGGTTTACACAGATGAACAACCCAAAAGAGGTTGTTTATGAGAATCGACTAAGGGTCAATCCACGTCGTCCTGTAAGGACCTGTGAACGTAGACCTCCTGTTCAGACGTTTCGAGGAGAGTGGAAAAGAAGGACGGAACCCGATACCACATACAGACTCTGGTCTATTACAAAAGGTCAAGTACAGAGGGTTTCACGAATTCTTTTTTTTTTTTACTACTGTATGGCTGTTTTCACTCGTTTCAGGAAATTATCTCCTTCCTGAAACATCCGAGTATTTTCGACGTTTTATTCTAAAAGGAAACCAAAAAGATATAAAAAAAGAAAAAGAAAAAGAAAAACACGGTCAGAGGGAAACTCTCATGAAGGGTGATCGACCTAAAGTAATCTTATCTTTAGACTTTGTTATACGAATTAAGTTTCGACAAAAGGTGTCAGTGTTCAAATTTTCATTTTTCAAATTAACACTATACTATTTACCAAGTATTTGAGTCAAAAGTGGTTGCTTTTAAAACTTCTGTTTTATCCACTGGTCTACCTACCTACTTAGGACTGATCTACTTCTTTCTCCGTCTGTCTATATTCAAGTCTTGATTTATTCTCAAGGGGAAACATTAAGATGTAGACTTTGGTTTTACATTTATTAACATATGTGATGAATTTAAAGTTATATACATGAGTCTTAAAAAATCTGAAATTTTACATAATGAGGGAAAGGGGTTTATGGACAAATACACAGAGGATAAGGAATGAGAAAGATTAACGAGACGAGTGATTAATGGGGATTCTTTCAGACAATTAGATGTCCTTTTAACTCTTGGTTCACTAAAACTAAATAAAGTTACTATACAGAAGGATCTAAATGTAAATAATAAGAGAAATTTTTACTTTGTGTGGTTCGATTATACAACACCGGTACACAAAAAATTGGAAACCTTTCATCCGTCGTACAACGATTCGTACATCATTTATAAATTTTATTTGAACGATTTAATTTGATTGATAACGGGTGTCATGTGTATTTAAAGTCGGTATTCTCCTTTTTACGCACTTTCACGTGAAACATTACTGGGTCAAGTCGACCTGTCTACTTTCAGACCCCGTATCGTAAAGTGACCGAACTAGGTAGACGGTGGTCAGTGAACACCTTTCTCCGAAGACAAAGAAAAGTCGGTCGTTCTCCTTCGTTTCGTCCTAAATCATCGACGATTCCGTGGTTTCCTTTCCCGTGTCGTGTGTGGTAAGTACAGTTCAGTCCCTACCTTAGGGTTGACGGAATAAGAGGGTAGACCATTCATTTGTGAGAGGTACGACTAAACAAAGTCTATTATGGAACGAATGGTCTATTCCTTTTGATGTAAGTAAATGATTCCTCCAATTATTGGGGTAAATATTCTCATTTTTATATATACTAGATATAAACTTGAGTGTTTTCGGTGGATTTGTAACTCTTTTTGGCTAATAAACCGAACGAGTTTAAAGAGAATTCGGTGGAGACCAATTAATAGACTGTCTCAGTCCGTTTCGCCCAAAATTTCAGTATAACAACAAGTCAGTGATTTAGCACAGACTGAGAAACGTCGGAGTACCTGACGTCGTGCGGTCCGAAGAGACAGAGATGATAGAGGGTCTCAATCGAGTTCAAGTACAGATAACATAGTCACTACTATAGATTGGTAGAGTAGGAGACGACGTAAGAAGAGGAACGGAAGTTGGAAAGGGTCCTAGTCCCAGAAAAGGTTATTCAATTGAGAGGGGTAGGCCACCAGTTTCATGACCTCGAAGTCGAAGTCGTAGTCAGGAAGGTTACTGATAAGTCCCAACTAAAGGATATCCTAACTGACCAAACTAGAGGAACGACAAGTTCCCTGAGAGTTTTCAGAAGAGGTCATGGTGTTAAGGTTTCGTAGTCAAGAAGTCTCGAGTCGGAAGAAGTATCAGGTTAAAAGCGTAGGTATGTATTCATTACCTTTTTGGTATCGAAACTGATATATCTGGAAACGACCGTTTCAATACAAAGACGAAAAATTATGTTATACAAACAGTGTCGAAATGAAGACTCCTCATACTTAGAAAGTTAAAGTACCGTCGTTATTGGTAGACGTCACTATGACCTCGGGTTCTTTTATTTTAGCAGTGACTAAGGTGAAAAGAGGGAAGATAAACGGTATGTCTGTACCCTAGTCTACGGTACTAGCATTAAACAAAGTATGACTCAAAGTTCAGTAGAAAAAATGAGAAGAGAAAGTGGGAGTAATTCTCCGAGAAATCAAGGAGAGGTTAAAGACGGTTATCTCACCAATATAATAGTTCTGTGATGAAGTTAAAAGTTGAAGTGTTGGACATGTATCTCTATCGGTTCAACTTTTTATTTTCCATCAGGGGAGTCAATTGGATGTTTAATAAAATAAAGAAAGGATAGTTTTTCTTTCTCCATAGACGTGAGGGTACAATAAACTTTGTAATAAGTGTTTTGGTTTTATCTTTTGTGTGATTCACTTTCCTGTTTCTTTACTTCACATACATTTATTATCTTATAACAAGTGAGTACTTTTTTCGTTCTTTAAACCGGAAACCTCCATACCCACTTGGACCTCCTGTCATTTTTTTTATATGGTTTATGTCTTTCTGTTTATGATAAAATAGAGTGTACATATTAGAATTTATCAGTTTGTTACCTTCGTCTTTCATAAGGTCCCGACTTCCCACCTTATTTACTCTTCTACAACAAGTTTCTAATATATTAACGTCATTATTCTACTTATTCTGGACCCTAATTATATGTCGTACCACTAATATCAATTATTATATAATTATACATGAGTTTTAAACGATTCTCTCATCCAAACCTACACAGACTAGTTTTCATTTTGTTTTCGTTTAAATACACTCCACTATCTACACAATTAAATTACGACTAACACAAATAAGTGTTACATATAGTTTACTAGTTAACATGTAGATATATTATAAAATTAAATGTTGATAAGAAGTCATTTCGACCCTCTTCTTTTTATTTTTTTTTCTTTCTCTTTATTAGTTCTAAACAGTAAACTAAGTCGTGAGTCAAGTTAAGTCAACGAGTCAGCACGGGCTAAGAAACACTAGGGTACTTGTCGTCGTACGGTCCGAAGGGACAGGTAGTGGTCGAGAGTCTCGAATGGGTTTGAGTACAGGTAACTTAGCCACTATGGTAGGTTGGTAGAGTAGAAGACAGTAGGGGAAGAGAAGGACGGGAGTTAGAAAGGGTGGTAGAGCTAGAAAAGTTTACTCAGTCGAGAAACGTAGTCCACCGGTTTCATAACCTCAAAGTCGAAATCGTAGTCAGGAAGGTTACTTGTGGGTCCTGACTAGAGGAAATCTTACCTGACCAACCTCGAGGAACGTCAGGTTCGCTGAGACTTCTCAGAAGAGGTTGTGGTGTCAAGTTTTCGTAGTCAAGAAGCCGCGAGTCGAAAGAAATGACTAAGTCGTGATGCCCGGACTGTTTTACCCTTTATAAACATATGTAGTCACCAGTAGATTAAACCTTCATACTCCTACATCAGTGTTACAAAGAAAGAATTTTTGTTGTTGTTGTTGTTGTTGTTGTTTTGAGGTCTTGTCAAGGAAATAAGTTATATAGTGTTTAATAAAAAGACTAAAGTTCCCTTTTTTATCTTCGTATTAAACTATACGTTTGTGACTTTCGATACATACGGTTAGATTTAAAAAATTTTTATCATAACAAGGTTATTTATGTTAAACCCGTCTTTATAAAGTAATCATTTGTTTCACTCATCGGTACGATTCCCCCCCTCCTCCCGAGTGGGAGTCCGGTACGTACCCCTCCCTCCTCTCCCGATGATGAATTACAGACGTGGTGTGTAAAAGGTCCTCTGTCACCCAGACTAAAAGAAGGTACGAGGTCCAAAACTTATAGTGCTGGAACGAAAACTTCTTTGTTCACTCCTTTTTATACCTTTATTTATAACGTCACAAAACAATAACAACGACAAAAACGAACAGATAAAAACGAATAGTGTAAGTAGACATTTCAAACTTTGACTACAAACATTACTTACTCACCTCCTTCCGTGATTTTAAAAGGAAATGTACTTCACTATGTCAAAACACTCTGTGAACGATTGTTTTTCTGTTACACACGAATTAATACTTATTTCTCTTTTCTTTTTCACTATCACGACGGTATTCGTCCATCACAAGTCAGTGGATCGTTGTCACCGAGACTAATAAAAGAGGACGATATTAAAATGTACGAGTTTACCAACAGGTCGGATCCTCCTCCCCAAAAATACAAGATGCATGTTATTACCCAGAATCCTACTTTCACCACTGAGACTACTGACAAGTCAGAAGAGACCCATTAATTGTTGTTTAACCGTCCATCGAGGACCTTCTCTTAATATACTCCGTGTAAAGGATCTGTCTCTTAATACACCCCTAGAGTGATTTACGGATACGAAGTCGAGGGAAAGTAAAGGCAGGGGTAGGGGTGTTGGGAATAAGACTGGGAGTTGTCGAGAACGTATTTGAGGACGTATAGGAGTAGAGTTAGAGATAAAAGAACACGTCATAAACTTGTCATCTTAGTATAAAAATTACTTAAGATTACTCCCAGACATTTACTTTTCACTATAAAATATTTAAATTATAATACTTTTAAAGTTCAAATATTGAATGTGTAATAGTATAGTTAATTACTCTTGTCAATAACCACTGTGGATATCGGAGTTATATATTATATAAAAATCCAAAATGGAACCAATGTGTCATAGTTCTTTTAAGACTTAGTGTCTTTATATGACAAGTTAATTCATCTGAGTTTCGAATTTTCTTATAGATTTTCATTTCACGTAAAGATTCAATAGAATATTCCAAACATTTAAGTGTATTAGAGATCCCTCATGGGTCAAACCTCTCTCATCTGCTTATCTAAGAAACCTACCCATTTCTAAGTGTTAAGTCAAGTCAAGTCAAGTCAGCGAGTCAGTACAGGCTGAGAAACGTTGGGGTACTTAACGTCGTGCGGTCCGGAGGGACAGGTAGTGGTAGAGGACCTCAAATGAGTTTGAGTGCAGGTAGGTCAGCCACTACGGTAGGTCGGTAGAGTAGGAGACAGTAGGGGGAAAGGAGGACGGGGGTTTGAGAAGTTCGTAGTCTCAGAAAAGGTTACTCAGTTGAGAAGCGTACTCCACCGTTTTCATGACCTCAAAGTCAAAATCGTAGTAAGGAAGGTTTCTTGTGGGTCCCGACTTGAGGAAATCTTACCTGACCAACCTAGAGGAACGTCAGGTTCCTTGAGAGTTCTCAGAAGAGGTTGTGGTGTCAAGTTTTCGTAGTTAAGAAACCACGAGTCGAAAGAAGTGTCAGGTTGAGAGTGTAGGTATGTACTGGTGTCCTTTTTGGTATCGGAACTGATTTGTCTGGAAACAACTGGTTCATTACAGAGACGAAAACTTACACGATAGATCCAACCAGTATTAAAAAGAAGGTTCCTCATTCAGAGGAAATTAAAGTACCGACGTCAGTGGTAGACGTCACTAAAACCTCGGGTTTTTATATTTCAGACTGTGACAAAGGCGACAAAGGGGTAGATAAACGGTACTTCTCTACCCTGGTCTACGGTACTAGAAGTAAAAGACTTACAACTCGAAATTCGGTTGAAAAAGTGAGAGGTGGAAGTGACAGTAGTTCCCCGAAAAATCAAGGAGAAGTGAAAGACGGTATTCTCACCACAGTAGACGTATAGACTCCAATAACTATAAAGAGGTCCGTTAGAACTAAGATCGGACACGAAGAAGGTCGGGTCGTAAAGAGTACTACATAAGACGTATCTTCAATTTATTTGTCCCACTGTTATACGTCGGAACTACATGAGGAAAAGGATAAACCTTGGTCAGACAACAAGGTACAGGTCAAGATTGACAACGAAGGACTGGACGTATATCTAAAGAGTTCTCCGTCCAGTCCACCAGACCATAAGGGTAGAGAGAGAGAGAAAAAAAAAAGTTAAATAAAAAATAAAATAAAAAAATTAAAACGAAATGTTATGACATAACTAAAACGGTATGTAACTGTACTTAGGTGGTCTCCACATGTACTTAAGGGTTAGGACTTGGGGGGAGGGTGGAGGGAGGGGTATAGTAGAGAGACCCAGTAAGGTCACGTGGTCGGGGTTCGTTAGGACATAGTACATAGTTTGGATCTGACCGCTAAGTAAAGAATGTACTATCATATGTTCAAAGTTACGGTAAGAGGGTTTAGTAGGGCGGGAGAGGGTGTCTCAGGTTTTCAGACAAGACATGTAGACACAGAGAAAACGATAGAGTGTATATCCCAATAGTAATGGTAGAAAGATTTAAGGTATATATACACAATCATATGACATAACACAAAAAGAAAGACCGAATGAAGTGAGACATATTAGCCGAGGTCAAAGTAGGTGGAGTAATCTTGACTAAGTTTACATAAGAAAAATTACCGACTCATTATGAGGTAACACATATACATGGTATCGAAAGAATAGGTAAGTAGACGACTACCTGTAGTTTTAACGAAGGTACAGGACCGATAATATTTGTCACGACGCTACTTGTAACCCCATGTGCGCAGAGAAAGAAAAAAAAAAAAAAAAAGTACCATAATAAAGTAATAAATAATCATTATTATAACAATTATTATTACCGTAATAAAGCAAGTAAAAAAATCTTGAGAACTATGTAGAA